>MQTX01000355.1:0-45176 GCA_009735665.1 Angiostrongylus cantonensis
TTAGCAATAAGGGTGGAGAGCTTGTAGTAGCTCTACGTTGCCAACTCATTTCACAAACACAACCAAGTATTCCTTCATAGTCTGCATAAAGCGCGTCTCAGAAGCGCCTCAGAAGCGCGTATATGACAGAGTGCTTCGACGTTACCGTCTCTTATATAAACGTGGCTTGTAGCACAGTGGTTCAAGGTGTCTTGCAAAACACATGGGATCGAATCCACCGCAGGACAACTCGTCCACGACTAGACTACCCGGTGTTGGCGGTCGCAGGTGTGCGTGACTATGTGTTAGCTGGCTGGAAACATATTATATATTCTCATTCTCATATTATATATTAACATATTACATATTCTTTCTGGTTTCAGTGATGTAGTAACTGCTCAGAAAGCTACAAACACTTATCTCGCGGTATACAACAAGTCTCTTCATAATTGACCACTTCGCTTTTTCTATGCTTCTGTTCTTTTCCGCTTCTCCACTCCTAATTCATAGGACTGCCAATTACTCTTTCACCATTGTGCCTCAATTGTTACGTGTAAGTAAACTGTTTCATAATCTACTGTGATAATGTTTTTTGACTACTATTCCTTCTCATGTTCAACATTTGGCAGATGCGATACGTCCACTTCCCCAAAACGGAGAGCATTGACAGAGCCTAGAGAACGCAACAACCACTGTTACAAATCACAAGCGGAAAAGAACACGGCCTACCTCTTTCTTCTCCTAATACTGTGCTTACGAAGGGCTCAAAAGCAGCAAAAATATTTATTCTCTACCATTCAAACTTAGGTGGCATTAAACTGACAACGAATGTTGAACGAGTGACAACCATTTATATGGTGAATATGACCACAGAACATACGACCTTCATTCTATTGCAAAGGTTCCAACATTAAAATAATGATGAGCACCAAACCCGATGCTGTAGTTGCAAGTCCTACCACAGAGCGATCCGTCGTCATGTGAGTGTGGACTACTACCATCGTCCCAAACACGAACACTGATTCCTTTCCTGAATACTTTCAGTTTTCTATATTATCATGTGTTTTCTGCATGTTAATATGTATGTTAATTTTCATTGTGCTTACTGCTTGCCACATTCAGTCTTCCATTTTGAGCTCATGTATTACTCTCGTATAAACTTTCTGCACAAGGTATTTAATTAATTGCTATCTGATAGACTTTGTTTCAACGCAGCTTCTTGTAAACCGCTTTATCTGATGTACTTTTCCGCATGTACAGGTGTACTTTTCTGTATGCATCATGTCGTACTTTGAAGCAGCTGTACCAAATTGTACTAACTAAACTAAGAACTCACTGGAACTCTCCATTGAGCATTTTTGATATCAATCGAAACCTCGACAATTGCAGGAGGATATAAGAACGAGTCATCCTTGTTAGTTTCGCTGAGTTTTGCTCAGTTCATTTACATTAGTACTTCCCTTGACTAGTGCTCATACAGGCTCCACCTTCGTCTCAACACTAGTATTACTTGCTATTCCAAATATCGTCACAATAATAATATCGTACTGCTATTATTCCGATCGCGTGCGGTGCAGTGGTCGGAGGCGCCCTGCAACACACACGTGGAATTGATCTCCGCGCCAATGGCCCACCAAGCTTTCCATCCTTCCGGGGCCAGTAAATCGGTGCCAGAATTGTCTCGGAGAAAAGCATAACTGGCTCAATACTTCGGTAAGCGACCACGGGTCACTGTAAAGGCCAGATATGCATTCAAACGCCTGCTGTTGATGGTTTGCAAATCGCCGACAAGGACGGTAAAAAAAGTAGCATAAGAATAACCAAATTCTTCCCTAGATAAACTTCCAATTTTGGTATCATTTAGAGGAAAACTGAGGTTCAGAAATCTGAAATGGATAAGTTGGAGAGATTACTCTCACGGTTGATAGAGAAACTTTTCGAGGGAGAAAAAAATAGTAGACAGTTGGTATTTTAAGTCTCAGTGTCAACGGTATTTGGGGAGTTGCAAAACACAAGGCGTGCTATCTTCAAAGCAGGCAAATTTTCCTTAATATTCCCAATGATGTGAACTCGCACTTCAGCTCTGTATAAGGATTTCTGCTCGTGCACACTTTTTTTTTCTTGTACCAAGTTGCCGTCGTTAACGCTTGGAATTTATACATTGTTAACTGCAGTTAAAGAAGGGAATATCTTAAGTCTGAGAAGAAAGGTAGTGACATCACACGCAAGTGAACTACGCGCAAAAACACTAATCGCGTTTTCTATAATGGAAACAATTCCACGACGAATACTGCAGACCTACCATGATGCACTTAGTTGTCTACCAAGCAACTGTACCACCAAATTAGAGAATATGATACCCGGCACCGACGAATACAAGTCTACAAACGGCTAAGAGAACTCGAGAGCACTTTGCGTTATACCGTTTGCAACTGTTAGTGTTGTATTTTGTAATAAACTAATCCCTTGGCGACGACAGTGCCAGCAGGCAGCTCGAATTAACATGCTCATTGTGGAATGCCAGGCAGCCACAGGTTTGCAAAAAACTGGCTAAGGATCCTATTGCTAAAACATAAAAAAAATAAAATGAATAAACGGCTTATGTGTCAGCGTCGCCACTTCCGCTCTGGCTTTTTTTTTTGCCGATAATATGAAAGGGAGGTGTGTTGACGCGTAGCACCCAGACATGACAAATTGGCATGTATGCAGTGGAAAAGTGTTAGATCTTTTGCTTCTTTCTATATTTTGACGGAAGCAAGGTTGTTGCAAAAGTGGTAGACAACGAATGACGTTTTCGTATTGTCAATAGAGAAAACCTTGTTAATGAAAAAGTTTGAACTCTGCACTTGCAACAAACTTTACCAACCGAGACCAACGATAACCACTTACAAGGAGATGCAAAACTACAAAAACTTCAATTACTTAACGACCCACATTAGAAAGCTACGACACATCCACATCACTAGATGTAGTGCAGGAACAAGACCCGAAAACACACGACGTCGTCCGATCCCGTTCCTAGGCAGATGCTGCGCTAATTGAGGGCCCATGGGCGGCGGACACGATCTCTACCATTTTAACTCCGTGAGCACGAAACTGTGGCAACGAATGGTCAGCGTATGATGACTATTTGTATGGCGGACATGCCCCGAGAACACACGCGACCTTCCCTCTACGCAAAGAGTCCACCGTCAGAATAATTGCAGACACCGAAATCGACGCAGTCGTCGGCCGATCCATGGCCATTCGAGTGTGAACTGCTCCTATCCTCTCTGGCGTGCATCTTGATCCTCACAGTCGACTTTCTTCAGCATTGGTGAAAAATATCTAAGCATCTCACAGTATAAATAATTCCTTATTTTCGATGATGTTGAGACATTGCTAGGTATTGTTGAAGAAAGGTCAACCGTAAGAATCAGTGTTCGTGTTTGGGACGATGGTAGTAGTCCACACTCACATGACGACGGATCGCTCTGTGGTAGGACTTGCAACTACAGCATCGGGTTTGGTGCTCATCATTATTTTAATGTTGGAACCTTTGCAATAGAATGAAGGTCGTATGTTCTGTGGTCATATTCACCATATAAATGGTTGTCACTCGTTCAACATTCGTTGTCAGTTTAATGCCACTTAAGTTTGAATGGTAGAGAATAAATATTTTTGCTGCTCTTGAGCCCTTCGTAAGCACAGTATTAGGAGAAGAAAGAGGTAGGCCGTGTTCTTTTCCGCTTGGGATTTGTAACAGTGGTTGTTGCGTTCTCTAGGCTCTGTCAATGCTCTCCGTTTTGGGGAAGTGGACGTATCGCATCTGCCAAATGTTGAACATGAGAAGGAATAGTAGTCAAAAAACATTATCACAGTAGATTATGAAACAGTTTACTTACACGTAACAATTGAGGCACAATGGTGAAAGAGTAACTGGCAGTCCTATGAATTAGGAGTGGAGAAGCGGAAAAGAACAGAAGCATAGAAAAAGCGAAGTGGTCAATTATGAAGAGACTTGTTGTATACCGCGAGATAAGTGTTTGTAGCTTTCTGAGCAGTTACTACATCACTGAAACCAGAAAGAATATGTAATATGTTAATATATAATATGAGAATAAGAATATATAATATGTTTCCAGCCAGCTAACACATATTCACGCACACCTGCGACCGCCAACACCGGGTAGTCTAGTCGTGGACAAGTTGTCCTGCGGTGGATTCGATCCCATGTGTTTTGCAAGACACCTTGAACCACTGTGCTACAAGCCACGTTTATATAAGAGACGGTAACGTCGAAGCACTCTGTCATATACGCGCTTCTGAGGTGTGCTTTATGCAGACTATGAAGGAATACTTGGCTGTGTTTGTGAAATGGGTTGGCAACGTAGAGCTACTACAAGCTCTCCACCCTTATTGCTAATTGACAGCCTATTAGTTTTTGGTTTTATTAGTCTTCGAACTTATCGCATATCACATTTTTGCGTTGCTGTAAGGCTGGAACAGCACTTCCTTTCGCGTTAGTAGGCAAGGATTTCGAAAATTTCCTCCGACAGTACGTGAAAATTAAAATCGAACTCGCCATTAGAACCTTGGTGTCTAAAACGCTCGAGAGAAATGAGGTGGCGCTTGTGCACGCCAACATTTTCGTCGATAATGTTTTTATGGCTCATGTAGGACAGTCGGTGAGATTTCATCAAATACATTCAGAACCCCTGTTCGTCGTAATAAATTTCCTTGTCCTAATCGATGTATAAATACTTTCATTTAAAAATTAAAATTTAAATTATTTAATTTAAAAAATTAAAAAAGAAAACTATTTTGACGTTCCAGTTAATTTGAGATTGCTCTGCTCTTTGCTGCTGCTGCTGTTACCATTGGGCTATTAATGGCTCAAAATAGATCTAGAAATTAGAATTCGTCAGGTCAAGTCGAATTTTCAAGTCAGGTTGAACGCATATGAAGTTCAATAAAAGGAAAGGAGCACCGAAGTGCGCACACGAAATTCCTGAATTCCTCGTCCCAGTATGAAAATGCTTTACATTTTACTGGCGACCGATTTATTTCCGGTCGAATTTCATGTAAACAAACAAGTTTTCTAGCTTTTCACGGTGCCTTCTCTTTCCAATGTCTGAGAAACGCATTTATTTTCAAAGTTTCCTAAATGCTGTTTTCTCTGCAATATTTCGGCGTGTAGAGTTGATAAGACAAACTCGCTTGCAATACGCCGCGGCTTTCGTTTCAGTGTCATTACGAGGAATCGTTGCCGTAGTGCTCGGTGTAGACACCGCGCTACCGGCAGGGCGTCCGCGTGACGGTCGTGATTGGATTCATTGGACCGTCACCGCCGGAAGCCCGGGATGACCCGAAAGGGTTGGCAAAAGAGGTCTCATCGTACATGGAACGGTAGTAAACAACGATGTGCGAGAAGAGATCTCCCGTACAACCCCAGGATGAAGCTGGGGAAATGGAACGTAGCCGGTCGCTTGAAATATTCCACGCCGAGAATCCCTCAATGCTGTGTTTTCTGCGAGCTCTCGGAAAGGGAGATGGCGAGGCAAACTCGCTCATTATACGCTGCCGGCTTTGTTTGGACGTAGTGACTGACTCGATTCCGCGTTGCCATTGGCGGAGATTAATCGCCGAGAATTGTCAGCCGTTTCCGCTCAAAGTCGTCCGGTGGAGAAAGTGGAGGTGCACATGACAACGCAAAGAACAGCGAGCCGGCTCTGGAAGCCGCAAGCCGAGTCCTTGGAGTGAGTCGAAAGAGTTCACCGAGCAAGTGCCCATCGTTCATGAAACTAACTGCAGACAATGATGAATAGCAGTAGATTTCCTACGCATCCTCAGGGTGAAGCTGGAGAAATGAGACGCAGCAGAACGTTCGAAGTATTCCATGCTGAAAATTACGGACTGAATTGCAGCATGCTTGATACGAAGGCTATTTGCACTCGTCATGAAAACCACCACCTTTCATCATTCTTCTGGAAGCGCTCTCTATGCAATTCGATGTCGAAGTCTATTAGCGGAGAACATTACAATTAAACTAACTGTGCCATCACTAGCCCAATCCACTTCCACGAATCCAAACTCCGATGTCGCACAGTCAAGTGGCTTGAAACATTGATGGGATTTGGATCCAAATAAATGTTAACGAACACACAGTGTAAAGTTGTTTAAACAATTTCGTCATGTCGAATTCGCCCATGAAGGTGAGGGAGGTTCCGGACGTGATTCTGCTATTGAGTACGATGAATTGAAAAAAAAAATGTTGATTGGAAATGCTCACACAGCTTTTGGAAAACAAAAAAAAGAGCAAATTGTAAGGATTTCAACTTTTTCAGAGCACCTGAAAAAGCTTTTATGCTACCGAACTTGCCTGGAAAGATATCAGCACCGGCTCGGTACACCGGTAAGCCACCGCGAATCATTGCAAAAGGCCTGTTATGCATCAATCATCTCCAACGATGAGATGAAGTCGAATGCATGGCGCATCCCTCAGCAATTGATCAACGCAGACAGCTTAATCGTTTAGCCTTTTTAAATCTGACACCAGTATATTATTTATCTGTACTGGACAGAATACTGACCATTAATGATTCTTTGCACCTTGCGTGCGGGTTATCCCGATAACGATCAATAATGCGGTGCGGAATTTCCGGTGTAGTTGTAACGTCACCATTGGGTCGATGAGAATGTTTCCCATATTGACTGCTTACCAGCACTGGTGATGTGGAGCCCACTGGAATCAGTATGAAAGATTTAGATCAATGGAATCCTTAATGTGCTCAAGTAGACAACCAAAAAAGAAAAAAGAAACACGGAGAACAGTGAAAACAACAGATTACATAGCAGATATAACACTAAAGGTGGATTTCTTCAAAGAAACTAAGGCTATCGCTTCGCATGCGAGTATAAATGAACAATATTGGGGTATAGGTACCTATAAATAAGCTGTTAATAGTGTTCGAAGTGTTTTAACCATGTTACAATCATGCACTCACAACATAGGTTGAAACTACTAATCACATCTCTTGGACCAACAACACTTAGTATTTCAATGCGTAACAATACCTAAAATTAGTCATAAGTGTTTTGAAGAAGCACACGTAGGGCTTCCCATCGAAATGTGTGAAATTGCATTGAAGCTTGAGAAGTGCACAAGGCGAAATTTACCTTATTTATGCAACACTGACTACAGAATAAAAATCGGCCTTTCACAGTATCATTTGCTACGAACTATTACAAGGACATCACTAATGTTACACGTTGCATTTGGTACCTTTCCTGTTTTCGGGAAAATGACCATTTTCAATAGTGCAAAGATTTGGAAACTGTGACATGACCTTCAGAACTCGACTGTGCCCGGTAGGACCATCCGAAGTGGTGAGGTAACCCATTGCACCGGAACAATGTGAGTATGAACGTCGTAACTTTTGAATTTATATTACCCTTGGGTTTATTCATAGTCGACTTTGTTACCGAAATATTTACATGACACGGTTTCGTCTTCGCGACTCCCACAAGACATATCATGTAAATTAGTGACTAACCCGCCCGCGACGTAGTAACTTCACGTTGAGAGTAGCCCACGAAACATTTAACGTAGGCAGTGGTTCAAAAATTTTGAACCATAACCATTACATTAGGAACATTAGTTTCATCACCTGTATCACCTGTAGTCCCGTTGATCGTCGAGTGACTCGAGCGGTCGCCAGTAAATCCTCCATTTTTCCCTGTCGCGTGCAAGAGTAGCCCAGTGGGTTGTGCTCGCTTTAGAGACTCGTCGAGCATCATATTCTTTTTCTAGGCTTTTCGTGAAGAACTCTGACCATCGGGTCGGTGGTCTTCCTGCAGTACTTTTGACATCCCGAGGAATCGAGTCACTAACAGCTCTTGTCCATCGGTTATCATTCATACGCATTACGAGTCCGGCATAGCTTATCTTCGACTGTTTGGCGAATGGAACGGCATCTTTGATTTTTGATCGCTGACGCAGGTCAGAGCACCGGATCTCATCCCTTACTTGTATGAAACGGGATACTCCTAGCATCGTCCTTTCGACTACGCGTTTGATAACGATAAGTGATCTTTCATCCTGTTTACGTAGCGACCAGGTTTCTGACGGATGCGTTAGGGCAGGAAGAACCGTTGAGTCGAAAAGGTGGGCATGGAGTCGGGCGTTCTTTGTTCTCTTCACTACATCCTCGATGCTCTTGAATGCTCCCCAAGCCGCTCGTTTCCTTCTGATCAGCTCTGGAGCTAAGTCGTTCATCATATTGATTTCCGGACCTAGATAGACATGACTGGAGCATTCGGAGATATTCGTTTTGTTAAGCGTAAATGGGACAAACGAAACCAATCCGTTTTTCATAAACATCGTTTTCTTCAGATTTAGTCGAAGACCAATCTTTCCACACGCTCTATCAAAATCCGCAAGCATACGTTCAGCTTGGCTAATGCCTGATGTTCTAAGAACGATATCATCAGCAAAGCGAAGGTGATGTATCTGCTGACCATCCACTTTCACTCCCATATTATCCCATTTCAATGTTCGCAAGACGTTCTGGAGGGTGGCCGTAAATATTTTTGGCGAGATTGTATCGCCTTGCCTAACTCCTCTTTTGACGTCAACGTTAATATCGTTGTAGAATGGTGAAATTTTGGTTGTGAAATTGTTGTACAGCTCACGAAGGATCTTTATGTACTGAGCAGGGACTCCTTGACAACCAAGGGCTTCCATGACTGCTTCTCTCTCAATTGAATCAAAGTTCAAATCATTAGTTTCATAAAGAAAGCAATGTTCATGTATAAACTCTTGTTGACTAGGAAAGAAAGAAGAAGCACCACAAAGCATACAGGTCTAAAAGTTTTCTAAATGTTTGTGGAACTAGTACAAAGAGCATTAACTACATTCGCTATGGTATTTTCGAGAGTTGTTCAAGTGGTGGGTACGCAGTTGCACACAGCACACCATTTCATTCTTCACGCTCAATTTCAAATAATGCAAAGTTCAGAGCAGTGGAAAACCAAAAATTCCGTATTAATAATGGTAAGTCTTTCCTGAATACTTTCAGTTTTCAATATTATCATGTGTTTTCTGCATGTTAATATGTATGTTAATTTTCATTGTGCTTACTGCTTGCCACATTCAGTCTTCCATTTTGAGCTCATGTATTACTCTCGTATAAACTTTCTGCACAAGGTATTTAATTAATTGCTATCTGATAGACTTTGTTTCAACGCAGCTTCTTGTAAACCGCCTTATCTGATGTACTTTTCCGCATGTACAGGTGTACTTTTCTGTATGCATCATGTGTTACTTTGAAGCAGCTGTACCAAATTGTACTAACTAAGCTAGGAAGCTCACTGGAACTCTCCATTGAGCATTTTTGATATCAATCGAAACCTCGACCATTGCAGGAGGATATAAGAACGAGTCATCCTTGTTAGTTTCGCTGAGTTTTGCTCAGTTCATTTACATTAGTACTTCCCTTGACTAGTGCTCATACAGGCTCCACCTTCGTCTCAACACTAGTATTACTTGCTATTCCAAATATCGTCACAATAATAATATCGTACTGCTATTATTCCGATCGCGTGCGGTGCAGTGGTCGGAGGCGCCCTGCAACACACACGTGGAATTGATCTCCGCGCCCATGGCCCACCAAGCTTTCCATCCTTCCGGGGCCAGTAAATCGGTGCCAGAATTGTCTCGGAGAAAAGCAGAACTGGCTCAATACTTCGGTAAGCGACCACGGGTCACTGTAAAGGCCAGATATGCATTCAATCAGCTCCAAACGATGCTAAGTGAAGTCGAATGCATGGCGCTTTCCTCAGGGATTGATCAGTGCCAAGAGCTTTATCCTTTATCCTTCTCATTATTTCTATCCTCTCAACGGTTTACCGCCTCATCGTGGCTGGAAGGTGTTGTTGAGTGTCGGGAGGCGATGTACAGCGGGGAGATTAATCTCCCCAGCAGGGTCTTTTATGCTGGGAAGGACTCCGGCGTTTCCATCAGGAAGCCCATCTAAGACTTAACCAATTCCAATATCCACCACCGTCCTGGTATCAAACTAGTCGCATAGTGGCAAATCTTTCTCTGATCCACAAGGACTGTGAATGCCTGTGGTGGTGCCGACCTGTGGTAAACTTTGGCCTGGCTGTGTTCTGGGCTCCAGGGAATCACAGTGGTTAAACCAGCAAAACTCCGAAAAATGGAGGTTATGGTGGGGCCCACATAACCAGTGAGGACTAAACGTCCAAATATTTAAGAAAGTATTATTCCTATAAACGCTTATAACCCAGGTCTGGGATAGTACTCTGTGGCAACGCCAATATGTCCCGCGGTGCAAATTCATATAAAGTCGAGGATTCTGCTTCGAGATAGTAATTATTCAGTGCCGAAGACTGACTCGTAAACCTGTATTCCACTAAGCAACTAATAAAGTAATGCATAAACAGGGATGCCCCCAAAGGTGGACGTTTATAAACTGGTGAGGTTGGCAGACGTTGCCTTCAAATTGTCGTCTGCATTATCTCCCTAAGTTCTGATAAGAAGCTGGAAAAAAGGTATCGATATAGAACTGTGGAATTTCAAGAAACGTTTAATATAAATGATCCAGTTGTTTCCCTGTACCGTAAAAGCACAATTTATATCCAGAACAGCACTCATTGACCTAAACAGAACTTTTATTCAATCGCTGTAGGGGGCGAATCGCTCCAATAGGTTTATTCGTACGTACTACATCGACTTCAAAGGTTATTTTTTTATTATCACAATCGCACCTACATCGAAGTTAGAAAACGGTACCTTCGTATAGCCTACAACGTCAATCAAGGTTTTCAAAGCCAATCTGAAAAAATTGCATCCAATGGAATGAGGACGGCCGAAATAAGTAGCAATGACTTCGCGCTAGCAACGAGATTGTGCTGATAACACAAACATTACCCGCTTAGAAAAAACACTGATTGATTTCTCAAAAGACAGACTTTCCATAAACCTCGGCATAGATAGTTTATATATTTATTTATATGATATTATAAACTGATCTTCTTTAGCTGATGCAAGGTTGCTATAGGTCTTCCTTGTCGTTGTCGTTGTTATTGGTGTTGTTGGTCGATGGCTGACGTTTCGGCGATTTCGCCTTCCTCAGAACTTGGACGTATTTTATATTAGAATACTTTAATTATTCAGTGAAAAAAGGCTAAAGTATTAATGAAGATCAAACTTTCGAACAGACGCCATATTGAACAGAAAGGCTAGTCACTGTGATGTAACGAGTGGGAATGGCCCACGCGTTATTTACGTGGGGCCTCGAGCAAGACACACCCGGGGTCAAAACATTTTGGAATAGGGCGCCAGGTCACGTGTGATAGTGAGGCATTCGTCTTTCCGGTTGACCTTTGGATTTTCGAAATTTATCCGAAACGACTCAAGAGTTTTACGCGTTGACGTATTCGATTCCTGCGCCAGGATCCGCACAGTCACTTCAAAATCATCGCCGTTGTGCTTTTGTGCCCTATGCGTACCTAGAGGAGTGTTTTGGCGTACTTTAACTTTCCCATCTAGGTGTTCCTTTATGCGGACACAGAGTGGTCTACCCGTTTCCCCAATATATTCCTCGCCGCATGCGTTACATGAGATCAAGTATATTATACCTGAACTCATGCAATCCCCGTCTCCCCGTTAGGACAGATTATACAGTTTTCTGAGCTTCATAAACGACCACAGAGACGGCTTTGAACTAACTGACGGCGTAGGGTATATCACGGTAGGTGGGATGTCAATAATCGTTACATAATTTTCAAGACTACTTTTTCTTAAGCATCTCTTAATGGCGTAATTTACATCATTTGATATGAAGGGTACCTTAAAGAGAATCCTACTTACGTTCGAAACAATATTTTAGGAAACCACCCTACGCTTTTGCCTAACCCGAGTGGCTTCTACTTCGTAGCCATTGGAAATGGCTATTTTTCGTGCCAGGTTTTGCAACTCCTTCCTTTCCTCTTCTCCTGTGCACGCATTTTTTGCCGTACGGTACACGTTTTGATAAGTGCCTTTTTCATGAGTGAAGGATGAAAGGAAAGGTAGTGAAGTAGTATGTTTTGACTAGTTGGCTCACGACACCATTTTGTTATATAACCACTTTCTGAGAGCTTTATTTGGATGTTTAAGAATGGAAGCCAGTTTTCGGTCGGCTTTTTTCAAAGATGAACTGGAAAGACGAATGCCTCACAACCACATGTGACCTGGCGCTCTATTGCAAAATGATATTTTGACCACGGGGTGTGTTTAGCTCGTGACCCCACATGTTGGGGAGTTCTTTTCAAGCGGCCAATATACCAGAATTGTTGGGAACGGCTCGCTATTAGGTGAATACCAAGTAGTTGAGAAGACTCGATCGAAATAGTTGCTCGTCTTTGCTTGTGCCACGCGGGACTTTTCTTGATTGGCAGTCACAATGCTGGATACCTCAAACTTAGGTAATTAAACCGTTTATATACATACTATTTACACAACAACGCAATGAGATTATAAATGTATGTGCATTATACAATTGTACAATATGGAGGCGGGTGTGACGTCGTTAATGACATGTATACATGACAGCACTAAACATGTTACAGTGCTCTTATGCTGCTTACTAAGGCTGAGTTAAGGCATAAGAGGTTAGATAGAGATGATGAAGAACCATAGGTTAAGTGAGTGCGGCGGTGTATAGTGTATGGTGGAGAGTACACTAGCACCATAAGAAGAGGTTAGCACAATAGAATGTACATGTGAATTGCAAGTAAGGTGGTTCGGTAGGTAGTATTCTCACTAAATGGAATACACTAACAATTGTGTGCAGCAATACAAATACATGTAACTTTCGATACTGCAAAGTGGTGATAACAATGCGATGAGTATATGGGTGATTAGCTAATACTGATTGTGTAAGACTATTGCTACAATTATGAAAGAGTTAAGGTTTACATGCTCACAGGGCAAGAATGTCAATAGCGGTTACAAGGATGATTTAGCAATAGGAATAAAGAATTGTTGGTCAGAGTGCCTGTGAGCGATCATGGAATTGTAATATGTATTGGAAGTGCAAGCTACAAATTTTAGTTAACATCATTAGCGCCTAGGTGGATTGGAACGAGCTGTGAATGAAACGATTATGCGAGCTGTAGAATAGATTACAATCAAGCCAATTGGATGATGAGCAAGCATTATGGCTTGCAGCGGCGTTACTATCAAGGCGTTAATTTAGCATGGTTCAAGAAGCTGTAATAATATGTAACTAGTGTTCCAGTACGATGATACATAGGTACGGATCTAAAAGCGGATGAACCCTGACAGGGACGAGTCCGAATAGCAATTCACGAGGTTATTTATATGCTTTTGGAAAAGGCGGTATTTGGCACAGGTCGAGCTTCTTTACCGAAAACATTCATCGGCTACTGTTTCGAAATCCTTTCGAGCCCAAAGAGCAGCTGGCGGAAGTCGCAAACATCTTCGTGTCCTTTTTGTTATTGTACGCATGATGCCCTTCTTATTATTGTACACTTAATGCCCTTTGGACAGTAATAGCAAGCAGAGTGATGCAATTATTAACGTTTATTAGTCGACTTGTCGACACCACGTGAACAACGCGTGGGCCAGTCTCACTCGTAACATCACGGTGAGTAGTCTTTCTGTTCAATATGGCGTCGGTTCAAAAGCCTGATCTTCATTAATTCTTTAGCCTTTTTCCACCGTATAATTAAAGTATTCTAATATAAAATACGTCCAGGCTCTGAGGAAGGCGAAATCGCCGAAACGTCAGCCATCGACCAACAACACCAATAACAACGACAACGACAAGGAAGACCTATAGCAACCTTGCATCAGCTAAAGAAGATCAGTTTATAGGATCATATAAATAAATATACCAACTGATTGATTTTGATTTTCTCCTTATAGAAGAGCTTTGAAGGAGACGTTATTTGTGCTTGTTCTGTCAACTAGGCAACCATTCACCTACCGTCCCGTTAACCCTCGGGTTGACTCAATCCGACGCCAGCAAAACTTTCAGCCCTCTAAATTATAGAACTTGAGAGTGCTCCAGTGGAGTCCATTTGCTAGATTTTCGACATTATGCCCTTTATAACGGCGTGTTTGAGTTTTTGTCGTCGATGTAGATCGGAGCTTCAGATCGTTTCCTTCACTTGCATGGTATGGGATGCTTCGAGCGACGTCGTTCCTACTGCGCGTTCCATAACTCAGAGTGATCTGTTATCCTGGTTTCCTAGCGACCAAGTTTCTGACAGATGCGTTGAGGCAGGAACAGTCGTGGAATCGAAAATGGGCAGGAATTCGGGTGTTCTTTCTATTCCTCACTACATCCTCGATGCCCTTGAAAGCACGCCATGCCACTGGCTTCCTCCTGCTCAACTCTGCAGCTAAGCCGTTCACCATGCTGATTTACCGACCTAGACAGACATAGCAGGAACCTTCGGAACCAATCAGGTCCTCATGAACATCGTTTTCATGAAATTAATCGGATTTCACAAAAAGCCTTATCAAGGTCGATAAGCGGTTGTTCAACCTGGCTAACGCTTGCTGTCATAAAAACGACCTTATCAGCAAAGCGAAGATGGTGTAACTGTCGACCGTCGATCTTATGCCCCATTACTTTCATTCAAATGTTCGTATGATGTTCTCGAGGATGAAGGTAAATGATTTTCACGTGATCATATCGCTCTACCTTGGCCATCTTTTTGACGTCAACTATGGTATCGTTAGAGAATGCTGATGTTTTGGATGTGGAACTTTTGTTTAGCTCAAGAAGAACCTAAGTGACGCACTAGCTATCCACAGCTTGTTTGATTGCTCCTGTCTTAACTGAGTCAAGACCTTTCTGACCAAGACGGACCTTTCTCAAAATCGATGAACATGATACAAAGCGGTCTTCTGTTCTCTCGCGAGATCTTTGTTATCGCAAGGATGTTGTCTACCGTAGTAAATCCTGCTCAAAACCCCATGTGCTTATATGTCTTCTCATTGCCCAGTGTTCTGTCAATCCCTTTGAGAATCGCTATAGTGAAGGGTTTATAAAAGATACCACCCAGAATAGCGATGGTTGTTCATGCAGTAGTGGTCTTCCATTTTCTACAACAACATCGTCTTGCTGGTCTTTCATTGAACTCAAACCTTACGTTCTGACAGGTAGTGTGTGAGAAGCCGACCCAATGTGTTTACAAAGACTGGCAGAAGGTTCCTTAGGCGTTCAGATCTTATGTTGGAGAAACCAAGTGATGTTCAGATTTTCAGAGACGAACTCGTATGTCGGATTTCGGAAGGTAGAACCAGTAGAACAACATATCTATCTTCTTTTATTTCAAAGATGGGCAATAGGACGCGTTTATTAAAGAAGGCAGGGTGATAATTGTAGATGATCTTCTCCTTTGCCTTTCTGGAAGCTGTAACTGTTCCATCTGGGCGTTAGAGTGCAATCATCTCGGTCTTTTAATCGGCGAAGTTTCGGCAGACATCGCAAATATGCCTCGCAACCTCTTCAACTTCAACCATTGATTTTGTTCACCTCTCTTTGAAAATCTTCCTTTATCGCCTTTCTGCAGTGTTTTGCAAATTCGCACATGAGCTGGAGATTGCCTACGGCCAGCGCTTTTCTACTTCATAACAGCTCCAGTGTTTCTGGAGACAGATATCTCTTGATGATTTTCGAACTCTAGGTCTTGATTCAGCTAACGCGATGAAGTTGAAGCGGCCGGTCACTTTCTCAATCGCGTTCGACGATTACGTGATATCCCTAAAAATCGAATAATGATGTGAATAGATTGCAGTTTGTGATGGCTTTGGTAATTCGTTTCTTCAACTCTGCTGCTTGCTCTTCCTCTATCGAAAAAAATTAACCTTGAGCTTACGAAGCAATGGTCTCATACAGAGTAAAATTTGGGGAAAACAGCAACACCATAAGGCAAAGCCTTTCGTTTACTATGATGTGGTCTACTTCGTTATGGTATCCTCTGTTGGGTGACTCCCAGAACCCAGGATTGACTGTGGTGCTTCTGGAATTGCGAGCTGCCTTGAGTGGTTTTGTTCGTCATGAAAAACTCGGCATAAGCTCACATCACTTGCTCCACTCTAATACGTGAAACCCAATGTGGCGTTTTTCTGGGTCCGATCTTAAGGTTAAAATCTCCAACGGTGACCTTGAAGAATGTTTGATCTTATCTGCTAAACTTCCTCAAGTCTTTATGGAACGCTTCGATTTTTCCTTCGTCATAGCTTGATGTCGGTGAGTAGACGACGATGATCAAAGCCGATACAAATCTGTTCAACTGTGAACGTCGTATTGTTGGTTGTTCGAATGAATCAATGTTGCTGGGCAAACTCGTCATGACGAGTACGCTAACGCTGCCTATTCCTCTACTGTTGCACGTTCCGAGAAACCGTTCTTCTTTGGTGTCATAGATGACGTTGAATAGGTGGGGTCTTTTCGTCTCGGCCAGTCCGATGTTGTCGTACGTTGCACTTTTTGCCTGCATGGCCAGGTCTTTCATGTGTTAGACAGATGCAGGTGAGCGTACATTATACGTAAGGTTCGTCACCTTAGTCCTTCGAGACTTCGACAGCATAGAATAGCTCTGAGGTTTTAGTAGGCCTTCCGTACTCGTCCTATTTGATGCTGTCGAATTGGAGCTCCTTCGGTTGTCAGGGGAAAGAGGCCTACATATTTTATCTTGTTCAGCATTTGATACCCATATATAGCTTGATAGGCTCTGAACATGGCTGTGGATATACCCACGAGTAGCTTGTCAGTCGGGGTAGACGAGGAGCTTATTTGTTGGGATTGACTAGCAACTGCCTCCCATATGTTTCACAGTTACCTTATTGGAGGCTTTTTGCAGAACTGACTCGTAGAACACAATCTGCAATGAAATCACCACGCACGCATGTATGAATAGTTCCTCGTAAACATGAAAGGTGTCTGTCAAATCGGCCAATAAAGCTGACCAATAGAACAATAAATCTGTAAGCTATACAGGTGAATTGTGAAGGTACAAAATAAAACAAAAACTGTTTCAGAATCCCCAAGAAGCTTGGCTAACGAGTTGGCAAACCGACCATGAGCTTGTAACTTGTGTTCCAGACGTCTAACGCTACTGTGTGACTTATTCTACCATTCTTTTCTTCCAATTCCCCTCACTTCCTTTATCACAAAGAAAGACCTTTTACATTTGCTTTAGACGTATCGCATAACATGAATACACAATATTTTCCGAAGATTTCGGTTGTAAAATGAAAGTTGATGTCACCTCCTCCAGGCCCCGTGCTGAAACGTAGAATTTTTAACGAGTCGAAGGGAGAGAGTACATTTAAGGCACATATTAGGTCGCTGAGAAATCTACCAATTAGAACTACTAGCTACGAAGATCAGCGTCCATCTAATAAATATCACACAATTTCATGAAATAAACTTCATGCTGATTTAATCGCGACCATATTTTTTCATGTTCGGTTGAGTTCCTTTTGAAAATTTCCTGGATCACTCGTTCCAGTTGAAAAGATGAAGGGATATATAATAGAACAAAGCTTGTGGGAAAACATATACAGCACAACTGTGACTGCTGATTGGTCAACCTCGTTCCGAAACTCAGAATTTTTCATTGCTTACAGATCTTAGAACAACGGTTGGGAGAATTATAGGACTTTATTTAACGATTGTCTGGATAAAATCTATATTGAAGAATCTGTTGAGAAAGCCTAGCATATGGGTGGATTTAATTCAGAGCCTCTAATACGAGCGTGTAGCGCAGTGGTTGGAGGCGTCACTGCGATACGCACGTGGAATCGATCCCTGCGCCTATGGCCCACCAAGCCTTCCATCCCTCCGGGGTCGGCAAATTGGTACCAGACTTGTCTGGGAGGATAGCAGCACTGGCTGAATACATCGGCAAGCCACCGCTGATTATTGTAAAGGCCAGATATGCATTCAATCACCTCCAACGATACTTAATGAAGTCGAATGCATGGCGCATCCCTTAGGGATTGATCAATGCCGAGAGCTTTATCCTTTAGAGCTTCTACCTTAATACGAGCAAGAAAAACACGATAGGCTTGCATCTTACAGTCATGAAACTCAAAGTGCAATGGCGACGAGGAATCTTGTGGCGACTCTGTTGAGCGAATGACCTGTCGGCGTTGCTCTATAAGTTATGGATCCTTCCTCTAAATGATACCACATCATATAGTTCTGAGTAAATTGTTCAAATCAGTCGGTTGGTTGTTTGTGAGCCGCTTTAAAATCAGAGATTGTCTGGCAGAATCTACATCATCATCAAGACTTGTACTCTAGATCGAACCTCGAACTAAAGAATATGGAACGACGGTTTCTCAGATAGAATAATGAGGTATCCGACGGCGTTCAAGAATAGAAGATCTCAAGCACTTCTACCTTCCAAATATAAATATCCAGAATTCGGGAAGGACTTCGACAGAAGCCCTGAGGGGAGGCTTAAATCTCGTTTTAATCATCAATTTCGCATATACTGTTATATATCTAAACAGCTTTCTATAGTCTTGTGCTAAAATCCCCACAGCAAAGTCGTTGGAATTTCCGTCGAATTTCGTTTCTCAAAAACAACACTAGCATTGCTGTAAATGTGTTGCATAGATAAACAGACGCTCCCACGCTCACCACATACCCTGATGAATCAATAGCGCCATGGATGAGAAACGTGACACGAATTCGACACGGTCTCTCTTCTTCATGATCCAAGTAGCGACTGGACCGAAGTTAAGCTTCTGCAAAATAACAACTCTCATGTCACTCGACTATAACTTAACGCACATGGTGTAACGCTTATTTGCTACCAAACCGCAGTTGTGTAGAAATAAAAGGCTACTATTAACTATTATTTCATTCGACGTACCACAGTGACATTCGTGGTGGGGGTGCAACGAATGCGCCGATGCGCTCGAGATTGACCCGCTCTGCGTACGTTGTTTGCGTGCGGCTCTGCGTGCCTAGGAATGCACACGGCGATAAGCGGTCGAGTTTCTGCTTCCTGTCGTAATTTCATTTTTGTCCTCTCTTTGTGTCACAGGCACTTTTCAGTTAACCCTTTTACTGGTCGAAATAACTTCCAGTAGCGAGCAACGATATCCAGAGAGCAACAACTGCGAAATGTCGTTGACGGCTGCGTGAACATCGCGTATTCACTGGACTGCTAACTGTGCTTCATTCTTCAACGATATCCCGCTTGTTTAAATTTTTGACAGTGCGTTAAATTTTAAGGGCTATTTTTATAACCATGATGTATAACCGTCTTGCAACTTGTGACGTGAACTCATTCGCCGTTTTTGACCGTCTTATTCATCATCTGCAACGTCAGTCGTTCGCTCGATGTTCGACAGACCCTCGTCGATGGCGTCATTTACGACTCTGAAACTGTTTATGAAGTCATTTGTCATGGCAACCTGTTCTAAACTGTTGTTGTCGTGGCTTGCCAACTAGTCGTTGTCGAAGAAACTTTGGGAAAACGTCTCAGTTGTTACTCTTCAAGCCTAATCGGGCTGTTAGAAACTCGTAAACACTTTGAAAATGGCGTAGCTGACTTTTTCGGGCTTAGTTCATGTTACTGTTAGTTTGACACTCCATGCATTTGGGCCTTGGGAAAGGTTGGTCACGGGTTCGAAACCCGTTTGTGGTTCTGTGCTTTGGGCTGCAATTCCACCTATATAAATTAATGCTTTTCTTAACCAGATACAAGATTGTTAGCAAAATATTTATCCAGCGCTGGCTGAGAGTTCGGCGGTTTCAGCTTCCTAACAGCTGCTTTCTTCTCCATGAAGCTTCCAGACATTGATGAAGATCAGCCGTATAGTCTTTCTTTGGTCAGGTAGCCCGCGAGATCATCGCGAGCTTTTGTATGCGCAAGAACAAGCATTAAATGAGTGAGCGATCAGTGCCGGGGTCTACAGAAAGTCGGTCCAGGGGATTTCAGCTATGTAGTTTTCATAGTTTAGGCGACAGATTGTCGGTGAACATTCCACTCTTGTTTCTGTCAAATTGATGACGTCATTACGCGAAGATCGATTTCTGGTCACAGTTGCTTTCGTATCACTGCTACTTATTCCACTATAAACCGTTTCCCTTTTTTTTTCAGAAACCCATCTGTTAATCGATTTGATTAGCGCGTGAGCCTTTAGTAAGGACGATTTGATAAGAGAAACCTGTCTAGCGTATGTTGGTACACATAAGTCAGACTTTGGACTTCGATGAAGCGGATTGCCCATGTGGGTGTATTAGAAATAGTATATGTTTATAGAGACTTTACAGTCACAGAAGCACAGCTGCCATTCCATGGTTTTGGTAGAGTGCGAATCCCTACCACTATTTCGATCGAACTCGAATATGGATGTTCATTTAGTATTCTGTTGATTAGTTATTGATGTTAATGGGACCCTTAGGTTCTTACATCCGCAATTATCACCTCTCTTTCGTAGATGGCGCGGAATGCCGGATAATCGTGCTTTGAACGACGATAACAGGGCAGTATTCGGCCCCCGACTGTCCATTGAACGTACTGCTATATTCACTTTATTGAATCAGGTTAGTATTATCATCATATCGATTGAAGGAAACTGTAGTCTTGACGGTGAGTGATATTTAGGTGTACTCAAGTTTTTCTGATAAAAGCAAGTGTAAACTCATGTTTAGTGGTAATCCCATATAAGGGACAATCAAGATAAATCTCAAGCGTTTTATTTGTTGTAGTGAGAATGGTAGTTGACCTAATGGGGGGGGGTTTTTCAGTTTCAAACTTAAGCTGCCACATGTTGTTGAAAATCTGTGAAAATAGATATACAGCGATCTACCCTTACTGCGACAATGATTCAGATTCACACTTGCTTTCCAATCCATTTCCTTGCATTGTGTTTTCTTCGATATCGTCATAGATGGGGCACTTGTAGCGCAATAGCTAGAGGTGGCCTGTAACGTTAGTTTGATTCCGCACTCGGACTAACCAAGCCTTCCTTCCCTGCGCTGTAGCCAAACTTGTACCAGACAGACTTGTCTGCAAGGGTAAAAGAAGGGTAAAAGCACTGATTTGACACTCCGGTAAGCCACCGAAAGTCATTGTAGATTGTTGTCATTGCAGGTATGCATTCATTTATGTCCAACGACGCTTGGTAAGTCGAAGACATAGTGTATTCTTCAATGATTAGTAAATGCCTAGTGCTTTAATATTTGTTGTTTATAGTCGTGAAAGCCTCTGACCTCCCATCGTTTCACCGCGTCATTGTGGTGGGAGTTGTTCCAGGGTGTCGGGTTGCCATGTACAGTGGGTGGATTCATTCGCAGGGCAGGATCTCCCAAGTTGAGGAGGAGTCCGGCGTTTCCATCGGGAAGCCTATCTAAGAGTAAACCCATATCAGGATTCACCATCGATCAAAGTAGTATGGTGGCAAATCTCCCGCTGATTCACCAGGACTGCGACTACCTGTGGTGGTGAAGACTTGGGACAGACTTTGACCAGGCTGGCCTCGGGATTCCAGGGAACCACAAAGGTTTAACCAACAAACTTCCGAAAAATGGTCATTATGCTGGGCCCTACATAACCAGTGAGGACTGGCCGTCCAAGTATCAAGTAAGTAAGAAAGTCGTGAAAGTTACTTCGTCGTTCTTTCTTATTTTTAAGGACATGTAAAATTTACGACATTCGGTGCACTTAACCTCATTCCTCTTTTCACATTGTCTGAATTCGATATTTGAATAAGTTGAAACGCCGTATTAGCTTATTGCTAATCAAAAATGTTTTCGGCTATGAGGGAATTTTGAGATGTCTTGGAGGGAATGAAATAATCACAGGATAGTAGCATTTATCTAGAACGCCCTGATAATCCTAAATTTGGTCATTGATGTATTATCGTTATACATTAGTAATTCTATCGCTCTAAGTGGCAATGGCATATGTAACTATTGTCACTGATAACTATTTAACCGATTCGCGACAATATGACTTATATTTTGCGAGCATAACAGTTAATATGAGTGAAATGGCCCATATTCTTCTCAGTTTTCTTTCCAGCGTAGTCTCCACTTTTTGAAGTTTTACTGGTTTAGTCACTGTATTTCGCTGAAGTCCCGAAGTCAGCCTTGCGAAAGTATGCCTCAGCTCGTCACCACCACAGGCAGTCGCGGCCTTGTGGACCAGAGGGAGATTTGCCACCATGCGACTGGTTTGATACCAAAACGTTGGTGGATCTTGTTATTAGTTTACGCTTAACTGGGATTCCTGTTGGAAGCGCCGGACTCCTTCTCACCCTGGGAGACCTTGCCAGGGACATGAATCACTGCGCTGTACATTTGCACCCCTACGCCCAGGAACACCTCGCAGCCACGATGAGGCGGTAATCCGTTCCGAAGCACATCATGCTTTACAAAAAGTCATATGCTGAAACTATTTTTCATATTGCTTTCATGCCGAGGTCGCTAAAGTTTTATCTCAGCTGTGTCTAGCGTTGAAATAGAAACCGCAAGTATTGTCATCACACACACACACACACACTTCATTGGGTGAACAAGAACGAGCTGAGTGCATTGATAACTGGGTAGTTTCATTCCAAACGCTGTACAGCATTTGCCATATCTTCTGATTATTCCCTACCCTCAAAATAGCCCTCACAAAAAAGTTTGCGTTCGTTTGTGGCTGTTCTTGAGAAGAGATCAGGAAAGTATAGGCGGTGTATGTAGATGCATTGTTTACCAACAGTGAGGAATACTGTTGGTATTGTTATCCATTGTGCATTGATCTTCTAAACCCTTATCCTAACTTTCGTTTTTGTGGATTTCATACATTAGTGTTACTCTTTAGCTAAACACTGTACAGTGTTACGGAAATATGCTATTCTTCAGCGGTGTTAACTACATGATTTTGCTTTAGAGGAATTCTTTTGGGAATCACAAACATTTGTAGTGCTCCGAATGTTTTTGACGGGAAGTCTAGTTTGATGTTGTGCCATGTCTAGTCTTTAGAATACATCTATCTAGCTTTTTATATATTACGTGTAGAAATTTTGACAGCTGATATGTCGCCTTGTTTGGTAAAAGTGCTGGTCGAAGAGAGCTGATCGTTGTAATAGGTGAGCACAGCAGCGTTATTCTTCGTCTTAAGTCGAAAATTTTGAGTGAATCGATGGTTATCGAGGAAAAAGATTCTACAAAAGCTTATAAGTTAGCAAAGGTTTGGTGCCTTAGTGAAGACCTGAGAACACCTAATCGGTTGTCCCACGATTCTCAGGGATAGTCCAATCGGCCATCATTCAGCGATATCTAGAAAGAAGAGTGTATAATTTGTAGTAGCAAGCGAACCCACTTGCGAATGCGAAGATCTCTATGGATAATAAATGCGAGGCAGCGAATCGGATTAGAGAAGACCTTGGATCAGCACAACAAGTTATGTCAAGTCATGATATAAATAAAAATATAAATTACCATTATTTGTTATTTCCTTCCATATTTCACCGTCGTTTATTTCCTTGTGAGGTTTCACTTGGATCATCTGCATGTCCATTAATCGCGGAATTCAACGGGCCCCAGTGATGTCTCCATTCGTTCTCTAACAAAAGACATGCATTGGACATGCATTTAGTAGTGTTAACTTAGTTTATTAAAGTGTAGTGGTATTTTAGCTGTGCAGTGATAATGCTGAATATTTCTCCAAAGTTACTTCATGGTCTGGTTACAGCGAACGGATGGTCAAAGTATCGAGCAAGATACAATATTGTTCAGGAACGCTGAGAGGTATGGTAGAGATGAGGTTCTAACAAATCATATATTAAGCGAAATTCCTAGCGTGATATTGTGTTTTCGCTGTCTTTTACGATCTGTGTGCTCGTAAAATCTTGCACCGAAAACGCATTATAGTTTCATGTTAATACATCTCTATTCCTTCCAACGGTTTACATCCTCATCATGGCTGCGGGGTGTTCCTGGGCGTCGGGCTGCCATGTACAGCGACGCGGTTCATCCCACTGAGAGGTCTATTAAGCTGAGAAGGTGTCCAGCGTTTCGTTAGGAAGCCTAGAAAAGAATAAACCAATACCAAATTCCGTCACCGTCTTGGGAACAAACTAGTCACATGGTGGTGAATCTCTCTCTGATTCACGAGGCGGCGACTGCCTCAAGTGGTGACGACATGGGGCACATTTTGGCCAGGCTGACCTCCGTACTGCAAGGTAGCACAATGGCTGAACCAGCAAAAGTTCAAAAAGATGGGGACTATGCTGAGTCCTGCACAAGCAGCGAGGATGGGCCATCCAGGTGTCTAAGTATTATTGAACTTATAGCCTTTTACTGCTTTCGGTATCGTAGCTGACGTTTCGGCAGAATCGCCTTCTTCAGAGCCTGAAAGGGTGTACTAATACGTAACTTACTAGGTCAAACACTTTAACAGCACAAACAGAGAGATGAAATTCTGAGCGATAATTAGAAGATCTACAGCTTCTCGAAAAAACCCACCGCTTTTTCATTTGTCCTCCACCGAGGAAGAACAGCCGCTCAGAGTCGCATATGCGAAGGTAAGAGGCGAGATCACGCGTGATCTCGGGACATTCCCCCTGCTATTCATTGTAGGTTTTTTGGCATTTATCCAAAAAGCCTCGAGAAGTTTGCGCGTTGGTGTTTTAGTATCCCGTGCGAGGATAGCCACTTTTACATCAAAATCGTCTCCGTTATGCTTTTGTATTTTATGCGTCCCTAGTGGCGTGCCTTGTCTTGCTTTTCGTTTGCCATCTAGGTGTTCTTTTATGCGGATACATAAAGGTCTGCCCGTTTCGCCAATATATTCGTCTCCGCAAATACCACAAGAGATTAGGTATATCGTACGTGAACTCATGCAATCACCGTCCCTGCCATAAGAGCAGATTACGCAATTTTGTGTTTCACATAGACGGTGATACAAGCGGTTACGAACTAACTGGCGACGAAGAGTATTCGGTGGTATTTCAATTATCGCTACCGAATCCTCTAGATCTGCCCTTCTTAAGCATCGATTCATCGCTGCGCTTATTTCATCGCTAATGAAGGGCAAGATAAACGAGACTTTGTTTTGGCCGAACCGTTCCTTTTGGAGCGTTGCACTCCCTCGAAAGTTATCTCGTGGGGTTACAATTTCGTAGCCATTGGAGATGGCTATTTGCCGAGCGAAGTCGTGCGATACTTTCCTACTTGTGCACACAGTGGTGGCTGGTTGAAACATGTTTCTCACAAGCGCCCTCTTTGTGTGCGAAGGGTGACAAGAAAGGGAGTGAACCAGGATGTATTTGATACTTGCTTTCGGTGCCACTTTGTCATATAACCGCTACTTGACAAGTTAATTTGGGCGTTTAGAAACGGGAGCCAGTCGTCCTTTGGTTTTCCCGGGCGAACTTGATGTACCCTGACTGCTCGTTCAATAATTCAAAGCATTTGTCTATCTCCTCCTGTGTAGAGAAGACGATACAATCGTCTATATATCTACAGTAGAGTAACGGCTGGAGACCGGGAGCGGGGGCTTCCACTCTATACATAAACGCGATGGCAAGGCGCAAACTCCTCGAGGCTTTTTGGATAAATGCCAGAAATCCTGCAATGAATAGCAGGAAGGAATGTCCCGAGATCACGCGTGATCTCGCCCCTTACCTTCGCATCGATCGTTGACGGGGGTGCTGCAGTCAGCCATATGCGACTCTGAGCGGCTGTTCTTCTCCTCGGTGGAGGACAGATGAGAAAAGCGGTAGGTTATTTCGAGAAGCCGTAGATTTTGTAATTATTGCTCAGATTTTCATCTTTCTATTTGTGCTGTTGAAGTGTTTGACCTAGTATGTTGCGTATTAGTGTACCCTTCCAGGCTCTGAAGAAGCCGATTCTGCCGAAACGTCAGCTACGGCTTTCGGTAATGTTCTGCAATCTTTGTTCTTGTTCACTGTTCGCTAGGAAGTCCTAGAGTACTTTGCAAAGAGGATATTTTTCACCATTCTGATCTGTAAAGTTTAAGGGCTTTAGTGGCACTTTTAACTTTTATTTTCCAACTTTCAGACATAGTGTCGCGGCTGCAGGATATTGCGCCAAGTTATGACTACGATGAGCATACTCCAGGGAACGGATTCAGGTGTGATATTGAAATATAATATGATCGTCGGCAATTCTATTTAGCAGTTGCTCCACTTCGTCTTTGTTTTACTGCAAGTTTCTTAACTGTCCTGTGATGAAATATCACCTATATCACTGTAGTCCCATAGATCGTCGAGTGACTCGAGCGGGCGCCAGTAAATCTTCCATTTTACCCTGTCGCGTGCAAAAGTAGGCCAGTGGGTTCTGCTCGCTCTAGGGACTCGTCGAGCATCATATCTTTCTTCTAGGCTCTTCATGAAGAACTCTGACCGTCTTCTAGGCTATTCATGAAGAACACTATCGGGTCTGTGGTCTTCCTGCAGTACGTTTGACATCCCGAGGAATCCAGTCAGTAACTGCTTTTGTCCATCGGTTATGATTCATACGCATTAGGTGTCCGGGCCACGTTGTCTTCCACTGATTGACATATAAAACGGCATCTTTGATTTTTGATCGTTGACACAGGTCGGAGTTTCGGGTCCAATCCCTTACATGTGTGAAACGGGATACTCCGAGCATCGACCTTTCGACTGCGCTTCCGAAAACGCTGAGTGATCTCTCATCCTTCTTACTCATCGACCAGGTTTCTGACGCATGCGTTAGAGCAGGAAGAACCGCTGAGTCGAAAAGCTGGGCACGGAGTCGGGTGTTCTTTCTTCCCTTCACTAAGTTCTCGATGCTCTTGTAAACTGAAAACCAATAATTTCCTCACCAACATCGTTTTTGTGAAATTTAGTCTAAGATCAATTTTTCAAACCCTTTATCAAAGTCGGCAAGCATACGTTCCACTTGGCTAATGTCTGGTGTTATAAGGACGATATCATTAGCAAAGCGAAGGTGATGTATCTGCCGACCGTCGATATTCGCTCCCACATTATCCCATTCCAATGTTCGCATGACGTTCTGGAGGGTGGCTGTAATTAATGTTGGCGAGATTGTATCGCCTTGCCTAACTCCTCTTTTGACGTCAACGTTAATATCGCTATAGAATGGTGAAATTTTGGTTGTGAAATTTTTGTGCAGCTCACGAAGAATCTTTACGTACTAAGTAGGGACTCCTTGACTCCATGACTACCAAGGAGTTCCACGACCGCTTCTATCTCAATTAAGGCCTTCTTTAAATCGATGAAAGTGAGACAGAGCGATCTGTTGTACTATCGCGATTCTTCAATGAGCCTTGCTTAGAACCTTGAATTCAATAACCACCTAAAGAAGACTGCAGCTCTTCTTTTGTTGAAAATTCTCTTCGAGAAAGTACATGAATGTACATGAATATATATCACCTGTAGTCCCGCTGGTCGTCGAGTGACTCGAGCGGTCGCCAGTAATTCCTCCATTTTTCCCTGTCGCGTGCAAGAGTAGCCCAGTGGGTTCTGCTCGCTTTATGGATCCGCCCAGCATCATATCTCTCTTCCAGGCTTTTCGTGGAGAACTCTGACCATCGGGTCTGTGGTCTTCCTGCAGTACGTTTGACATCCCGAGGAATCGAGTCACTAACAGTTGTTGTCCATCGATTATCATTCATACGCATTACGGGTCCGGCCCACCTTATCTTCGACTGTTTGGCGTATGGAACGGCATCTTTAATTTTTGATCGCTGACGTAGGTCAGAGCTTCAGATCCCATCGCTTACTTGCGTGAAACGGGATACTCCTAGCGTCGTCCTTTCGGCTGCGCGTTCGATAACGCTGAGATCTTTCATCCTGCTTGTTGACTCTCAGCTCTCATAGCGCTAACGTGAAGATGTTGAATGAGCCGATCGTATTCCTCGTCGATGTTATCGACAACGACATCTTTCCAACAGCCGACTAATGAATTGAATAAGTCTGAGATTGTGGTAGTTCTGGGACTTCGGTTTTTGATTTTGGCGGCATTTTGTTCTTTCCGCGAAAAATAGAATCTAGCACGAAGGAGACGGTGGTTTAATCCCGTGTAGAGTTTTGGGACAACAGGGACATCAGGTAGGTAAAACCTTCTATTAACTATGATGTGGACTATTTCGTTGTGGTACACCCCATTGGGAGACTCCCACGTGCAGCGTTGAGGGTGGGGCATTCCTAATTAGCATTCCTCATCAGTGTCGCGAGAACTGTTTTCTCCCAGTTCTCGAGGAATGCCGTCACTAACGGCTCTTCTCCATCGGTTGTCGTTGTTCATACGCATTACGTGCTCGGCCTACCTTCGACTGTTTGGCGTATAGAACGGCATTTTTGATTTTCGATCGTTGACGTAGGTCATAGCTTCGGATCCCATTCCTTACTTGTGTGAAACGGGATACTCCTAGGATCTTCTTTTTGACTGGGCCTTCAATAACGCTGAGTGATCTTTCATCCTGCTTACGCAGCGATCAGGTTTCTGACGCTTACATTAACGCAGGAAGTACTGTTGAGTTGAATTGGTGGGCACGGAGTCAGGTGTTCTTTGTTCTCTTCGCTACATCCTTGATGCTCTTGAAAGTGCCCCAAGCCGCTCGTTTCCTTCTGCTCAATTCTGGAGCTAAGTCTTTCATCATATTGATTTCCCGAACCAGATTGGCAGGAGCATTCGGAGATATTCGTTCCGTTGTGCGTGATTGGGGCATACTGAAACCAATCCGTTCCTCATGAACATCGTTTTTGTGAGATTTAGTCGAAGAGCAACCTTTCCACAGGTTTTATCACAGTCGGCAAGCGCTCGTTCTGTTGGCGAATGGTTTGGAGAAAGCCCATAATGACATGAAATTCAAATCTTCTCATAATCGATCGTTTTTATTGAGCAAGGGAGAGCGGAAATAAATAATTAGTCCACGACTTCGACGATTAATACACCGTGAGAGAGGATGATCACTAAGTTAAAAGCCTTGTTTAGGTCATTGGTCTGCATTTGCGACACGACAGTACTGCATCTTGTCTCACTGCAGAAAACCGTCACTGAACAACGGGGATCGTTCGTTTTTCGCCTAGCGCACTATTGCAAAGAGTTGGAAGCTTTCGCAAAAGTTGTTGATTTTCTCAATGTTTCGTTACCATTGGTAAGTTTTTTAGGTTAAAAGTTCTTTGAATGAAAATCGTGACCTGTAATACGGCAGAAATTGCAAGTGTTTCTGTCTCTCAAAATTTGGTTATTGGTTGTAGTTCAGCACAGGAATTAGCATATTTTATTGATATTGTACTTTCAAGTGCATAGAAAACTACATGTCAATGCCGTCGGGATCGCTGTTTCCTCCATTACAAGGGAGTTATGATAAGTATCATGAAATTTTACGGGACTTCGAGCAACTCGATTCGACATGCTTTTATGGTCGACCTTTAGGCTTTCAAGTAAGTGGTCCTTTTTACACTTACCAGAACGAAGGAATTTCAAACACATCTGTGTGGAGAACACCATAAATTTGAGAATATTTCACTAAAATTTGTAACCGAAAGATACCCCAACTATTGTCAAATAGCACTTAAGTGTATATTTCAGTTTTCTCCTTCTGTCAATAGGATATTTCGCGTGATCGGTATCGTGCTAGCTTCATACAGCTTGTCATGGGAAAAAGGCCATGGTGCAATTGGTTCAATTATTAATACCGGGCGCTTTTTTCTAAGTCCAGAACAAAGGGCGTCAAGAATAATTAAGGCTAGTACTAGTATTTTGTTTAACCACTTTCTTTCTTTGAAAAAGAATCTCATTTTGAGGTAACGAAGGAAGCCGACATAGAGTTTTGCAAAGGTTTCTGGAATCTTGCTGAGTTAAGTAACGTAAGTTTAAGTTTGTGAAGTACTTCTTTTCTTTAACGTTTGAACAACTTTTTTATTTTTGTTTTTCGTTACTTCCACTTTCCACATCTTTCTTGTTCCTATGTTCTGATGCTTTTTCGTTACTCTTCGTGGTCGTTGGGTTTCCTAGACAGTAACGACATATGCTTACTTGTTTGCTTAAATAATTGCCAGGAATTTGTTTAGTGTTCCTTTGCTACACTTCCTAGTTATAAGCTTAAATTAGCTTTTTTACTTAGAGAGCTATATTTGATACCTGGACGGCCCGTCCTCACTGGTTGAGCGGATCCCGGCATAATTTCCATTTTTCGGAGATTTGCTGGTTAAGCCATTATGGTTCTCTGGAATCCCGAGATCAACATGGCCAAAGTGCTCCAGGTCTTCACCACCACAGGCAGTCGCTGCCCTTGTGGATTAGAGGGAGATTTACCACCATGCGACTTTGATACCAAGACGGTGATGGATCCTGGTATTGGTTTACTCTTTGCTGGTGTTTCCGATGAAAACGCCGGACTCCTCACCTTGGCAGAACCTGCCGGGAGCGCGAATCCTCCCGCTGTACATCGCAGTCCGGCACCCAGGAACACCTCCCAGTCACGATGAGGCGGTAAACCGTTGGGAGGTTAGACAATTGTACTATATCTCAATGAGAAATCTAAAGTACGACAAAACTCCAACAGAGAATCGCAATATTACAAATGTTGTTTCTTTACCGGCATACTCGGATGTGGGTGCGGAGTGAGTTTTGTCATGGTGCTCAGGTTTGAAGTATTGATTTTTCCTGGTTCTTGATAAAGGATTTAAGCCGCCATTCCAAGAGATAATGTAGTGTCGTACCTCTTTCTTCGAACGGTTGTCCATATGGCACAGTTAATGAATGGGTCTTACAAAAGGACCAAATGGAGTAAATTCTGGCAATGGATGAACCCGGAGAGTTAAATTTGCAGTGAGTTTTACTCTACTTTCCCTAACGAGAATGGGCTGAGTTTCATTAAAGGAGATAATGCTGTCCATGTTCCTTCAAAATGAATCTCCTATTTGTGTTGAGTTAGAGGATTTCTGTAAAGCTCTTAGGTAGGTTCACTGCGGTTTGCAGTGTTTATGTTTTTGCTAGCTTTTCAAGTTGGCAATACCATTTAAAATTACCCTAAGTATTTAGGCGTCTGATCTTAACAGTTTTTGTTTACATGTTTACTGATTGATTTAATTAATTTGCGAAGGCCAAAGAATCTTTTGAACTGTGTTCTGTGTTAATGTTAACATAAGTAATGAAATAGACAGTGGAACTTGGACCATGCTACTTTTTTCCTGTGGTTCTCTGAAATGGGTGATGCAGGTTTCTTATGTTTCTTACAGTGTTTCTGTTCTTTTCGAAACTGTGGATACTCCGTCGTTTTTTCCATAAAGGTGCTAGGTAGCACTCTTTCAGAACATGCCGAAATGGTTTAGTCCTAACATGGCAATCAATGAGCTACGAGAAATTAATTGGGTAGGTCCAATAACGCTCGAGAATACCCGCGGAGGGAAAGTCCGAATTCCTGAACCGTCAGCTCATACAGGACCTCGTCCAGTGCAAATACGTGTTCTTTCATCGGTACATCGGCCTCACATGGTGGCTTATTTTCTTTTCCATTCGTTTTTTAGTAGCGTTTTTTTCTTTTTTCGTACACTTATATATTTTATTTTACTGTATTCCTACAGTCTCCTGCGGGTAGTTCAAACCAACAACCACCTTCTCCATACATAGTTTTTCATTGTCATGGCGGCGGATACGTTGCTACTTCTAGCAAATCCCACGAGGTGAATGGTTTTCCTCTTTTTGTGCAAATAAAAGGCTTGCATATGTTTTTCAGACTTACCTTCGAGTGTGGGCGAAGGTGCTTAATTGCACTGTTGTTTCTGTCGAATACTCTTTGGCTCCGGCCAATCCTTTTCCGCGACCCACAGAAGAAGTGATATTCGCGTATGCATGGATCCATAACAATCCACATCTAGTTGGTGGGTAAACCAGCATTTGAAGCTAACACAATATCTCATTAACCCATTCGCAGCGACAGAAGCAACTTTTTAGCTTTTATGGATTTGCTGCTTTTTTTTGTGACAAGAGGATATTGTTGTAGAAGAGACTTTACTATTTGTCTGGATATGAAATATTTATATTTATCCTACTGCTTACCATGTGTTATTATAGTCATAAAAGGGCGCGTGTGGCGCAGTGGTTGGAGGCGACACGCACGTGGAATCGATTCCTGCGCCCATGGCACACCAAGCCTTCCATCCCTCCGGGGTCGGAAAATTGGTACCAGACTCGTCCGAGAGGATAGCAGCACTGGCTCGATAGGAGCAGGCCACCACGAGTCATTGTAAAGGCCAGATTTGCATTCAGTTATCTCCAACGATACTTAAGCCGAATTCATAGCGCATCCTCACGGATTGATCAACGCCGAGAGCTTTATCCTTTATTCCAGTCATCATCCAAACATTGCTGTCGTCGTTTAGACGGGTTTTATAGCTTATATTGACTCTATTTCGGTTTTTGTTTTGCATCTGCCTTCCAACGGTTTACTGTCTCATCGTGGCTGGGAGGTCTCCCAGCTGGGTGTTGAGCTACGTTGCCCAGCTGGGGGATTCATCACCTTGGTAAGGTCTCCCTAGTTGAGAAGGAGTCCAACGTTTCCATCAGGAAGTCCGGCTAAACCAATACCGGGATCCTTCACCGTCCTGATACCAAACTAGTCACATTGTGGCAAATCTCCATCTGCTCCACAATAGCGACGACTGCCAGTGGTGTGAGGACCTAGGGCAGGCTTTAGCTTGGCTGGCCTCGGGACTCCAGGCAACCACGATGCCTAAACTACCAATACTCCTAAAAATGAAGATAATGCTTGGGCCCACGCAACCAGTTAGAGCGGACCAGCCAGGTATCCAAGTATGTGTCAGTAATTTTCACGTAGTAATATTGCTTCGTCGTAGTGTGTAAAATGGAATTACTGTTAATTGTTAGTCGAATTGCCATCCATGAACTCATTAGAAAGAATGTCTTCTGTAAATTACTAAATTCTTAGAATTTCTTGCTGATTTTCTTCAATGAGCAAACACGTGTTTGGTAGTATAGAATGTATTACTTACTTGATACATGGATGGCTAGTAGTCACCGGTTGTGCGGGCCCCAACATAATCTCCATTTTTCGGATATTTGCTTGTTGATCCATCATGGTTTCCTGGAATCTCGAGGTCAACCTGGCTAAAGTCTTCTGCAGGTCATCACCACCACAAACAGTCGCAGCCTTTGTGGATCAGAGGGAGATTTGCCACCATGCGACTTTAAATAATTAGGATGGTGGTGGATCCTAGTATTGGTTTACTCTTAGCTAGGCTGCCTGATGATGGAAACGCCGATCAGTTTGGGAGACCCTGTCAGGGGTTGAATCTCCACGTTGTACATCGCTGCCCGACACCCAGGAGCACCCAACCACGATGAGGCGCTAAACCGTTAGGAGGATAATTTATCAGTACACAATATCTGTATTTCAGCAGTTTGTCTTCTTCGACTTCTTTTTTGGTCTCATAATTCATTTTTTGATCTGGTTTCGATTGGCTATAGAATCAAAACGTATAGTATTGTTTAAAAAAAAAGTTTATGAACCTAGTGAATTGAAAACGGCCAACGTTGCGTCCATCCATAATGTCCACTCGTACCGCCACGTTTGGACGCTATGGTTTGCACAATGTCGTTAATAGGTTAACTAATCGCTCTATCTACTGTTTTCTTTATTACTACTATTAATTATTACAATTTTTTGCAGGATGGACCGGTGAGAAAATGTGCATGGTGGGAGATTCAGCGGGAGGTAATTTGATCATGTCAGTTAATCTTCGACTTATTGAGTTGGACGTGAAAAAGAAACCAGACGGAATCGTAGCCGTTTACACTCCGTTTTTGTTTCAGGTGTTTTTACATTTTGTTTTGTGTTAACAAAAATGACTTTAACAGTGCTGAGATATTTGCAAAACTCCGGATTGCGGGTGTCTGTGTTGGGAACGTACGCGCTATTGTCCTTTCTGGGGTGTAAAGCCTTCGCCACCACACCATTCGGGTCCTTGGTTTCGCCTGTCTCTCACCTAGTTCTATCGATCTCAGCCATCAGCAATCGCCTGTCAACGGGATTGATCTGGGGAGCACAAATCGGCAATGAACCCAGTTAAGCTGAGGCTTTAGTTATAATCACAATCTTAACCATTTTATTTACTGCCTACTCTTTTTAATGACAAGGTAGATTGCGAAATATAACTTCAACGATGCTGAGATATTTGCAAAACTCTGGACTGCAGGTGTCTGCGGTGGGAACGAAAAATGACTTTCTTGGTAGTTTAGTATCTGCCATCGCCATCTCGACTTCTAAGTGTCATGGATCCTCTTCTACACATGGGAGTTGTACTTCGTTGTGTTGCGGGTGAGTAACATAATTCCTACGTTATAGGGCGCTATAGGGGCGTTATAGGGTTACGTTTAAGGGTTAATTATCGAATGAATTCACCGAGCTCCAGTAAAGTATCTCTCCTTATTTTTAGGTATCGTTAACTTAACTTGCTCAAAAGGTCTTGATTTATTTATAGGGGACAGAAAAGCACCATAGTTTTCTTTGACGGTCTTCCTAAAAAACTTTATTTCATTTCATGGAATTCATTTGTTTTTACCTACTTGGATGCCTATATGGCCCGCCTTCACTGGGTGTGCGGTCCCGGCGTATTCTCTACTTTTTCGGAGTTTTGCTCGTTTAGCTATTGTGGTTCCCAGGAGTACTAAAGTGAGTCAGGCTGTGGGCTACTCAGGTCGTCATCACCATAGGCACTCGCTGTCTTTGTGGATCAATGGGAGATTTGCCACCATGACACTAGTTTGATATCAGGACAGTGATGATTCCTGGCATTGGTTTACTCTCAGCAGCTGAACTTCCAAGAAGTGGGAACTCGGACTCAACTGGAAGAGTATGCTAGGAGGGTGGGGGGGTTCGATACCCAGGAACACCTCCCACCCGCGATAAGCCGGTAAATCGTTGATAGGATTCATTTCTTCAGAGCAATTAATTTTGTTTAGCGGTTTTCCTACCTGATTTTTCACATATAATGATGAGTGCATAGCTGTTGTTTGCTCATCGGCAGAGGTCGCAATTTCACATTCTTTCTTTCTCAGTCACTGCTAGAGCTAGTCCATTCATATTGCTCTAGTAGATTCAAATAAGTGAAATTTCCAACATATTTGAAGCATTGGCGAGAAAATAACGTTTCTGTTTTCATTGAGGATCAGAAATGACCTCGTTTTTCGTGAGTTTCGCTTTTGTTTAGATCAAAACGAAGCCAGATTCTTCCATGCAACAAAGCCATGCTTGTTTTTTATCGCATAGGAATACTAACGTTCAGATGGGTAACTGTTAAAAGTTGACCAATGTATTGCTGAAAGCTAGGGTTCGTTTCCTGAGATGTTTTCGGATAATTGTTTCTGGACCGTGCAGACTGTGCCGCCGTTCACCAACGATGTAGTCTTTTGGAATTCGCAATGTTGGACTACAAATCCCTAATAGCCGATCAGATTAAGAGGAAAGTTGAGTGAGTGATATTCTATGTTGTCCTTCTAAATCATTCATTAAAAAAGACTTGAGCTAGGTGCGAAAGGTCTGTCATCTTGGTGTTGTGTTTGGCGTCAGCAATTTCCTGCATTTTTCTGCGGATTTACCCGCTATTGCTGTTTTCGTTCTTCAAAATCTTCGTTAATCGATCCTTTAAAAAGCTGCAATGGTTAGGTGGTATTGCCTACAACTCAGCCTACAGTTCCGCGTTTAACGTACTGGTTAGAGATAACATGATACACGCGTAATCATTGGTTCGATCACGCTCTCCAGACTCGCCAAACGTTCAGCTTATCTTCACTGGGTCGGAAAATTGAGATCAAGTGTGTCACTAAGGACAGCTTCAGTAATTTGATACATCCATAGATCACTACAAAATCGTTGTATCACCTGTAGTCCCGCTGATCGTCGAGTGACTCGAGCGGTCGCCAGTAATTCCTCCATTTTTCCCTGTCGCGTGCAAGAGTAGCCCAGTGGGTTCTGCTCGCTTTATGGATCCGCCCAGCATCATATCTCTCTTCCAGGCTTTTCGTGGAGAACTCTGACCATCGGGTCTGTGGTCTTCCTGCAGTACGTTTGACATCCCGAGGAATCGAGTCACTAACAGTTGTTGTCCATCGATTATCATTCATACGCATTACGGGTCCGGCCCACCTTATCATCGACTGTTTGGCGTATGGAACGGCATCTTTATAATTTTTGATCGCTGACGCAGGTCAGAGCTTCAGATCCCATCGCTTACTTGCGTGAAACGGGATACTCCTAACGTCGTCCTTTCGGCTGCGCGTTCGATAACGCTGAGATCTTTCATCCTGCTTGTTCAGCGACCAGGTTTCTGACTCATACGTTAGGGCAGGAAGAACCGTTGAGTCGAAAAGGAGTGCAAGGAGTTGGGTGTTCTTCAGATTGTCGTAGTTCTGGGACTTCGGTTTTCGATTTTAGCGGCATTTTCCTCTTTCCGCGAAAAATAGAATCTAGCACGAAGGAGACGCTGGTTTGATCCCGTGTTAAATTTTGGGACAACAGGCACATCAGGTCGGTAAAACCTTCTATTAACTATGATGTGGACTATTTCGTTGTGGTACTCCCCATTGGGAGACTCCCACGTCCAGCGTTGAGGGTGGCCCTCTGAATCTGCGAGTTACCATGGATGGTCCTGGTCGTCATGGTAAACTCAGAGAGCGGCTTACCCTATTTGTTCCATTCTAATCCATGGGTTCCAATGTAACGTCCCTCAGACGTTCTTCTTGGTATTGAAATGTCCAATGATGAACTCGAATAATGTATGGTCTTCTCTGTAGAACACTTTCACTTCTTTGTCGTAGTTTGATGTCGGCGCTTAAACGACGAAGATTGTCAAAGCTGGCATTAATTCACATCTTTTTAATCGTAAACGTCCTATTCGGGTTGTAAGCTCTTCGAATAATAGGTGTTCATGGATAAATTCGTATTGACGAGAACGCTGACGCCTCCGACTGTTCTAGTGTACCATGTTCCGAGAAGCAGATCTTGTCCGGTGTGATTGAGGGCGTTGAATGGATGACGTCGTCTCTTCTCGGCCAGGCCGACATCGTCGTATCTTAATTCTTGCTTGCATGACTAATGTTTCTTTCGAAGTCTCGGATGCAAGTGTTATCTGCATTGTAGGTGCAGATCGTCACCGTAGTTCTTCTTGATCCAGGCAGCTTCCATTGGCCTTGAGATTTTAGCGGCCTTTCCGTACTCGTCCTACCGAGCGCTGTGAAATTGGGGGCTCTTTCGAGTTCAGGGGAATGAAGTCCGTTTTTTTAAACTTTGTTTAGCATTTTGATACCCACGTATAGCTTGCTGGGCTGTGAACGTGTGGGCTGGGTATACTCATGGGTAGTTTGCCAGTTTCTCCCAAAGTGGGCATAGAGCTTATTTGTTGGTGGCGACTCCTAACCGCCTCCCATATACTTCCCTGTCACTTGATTGCAGGATTTCGGCCGAATTTACTCGTTTAATACAATACGCATAAGGGGAGAACGCACCCACGCACGCATGCATGAATACGCCTACCAATTACAGAAAGTATGTGCCAAATTGGCGCAGCAGAAACAAGGAGTCCATCCTCTGGATCCACCTCCGTCTCAGGGAAGCAATGGTCGCTTTTGGTCCGCCATTAACTCCCTATCCGCCACTTGGGGACGCACCACGTAGCCTTGCGCCTAACGAGCTTGAGATTCCTCATGTGAGGGAGATCCGTGGCAGAGTCTTTGTAGAGGCTGAATATGAATTTAGTCACCTCTGACGATGATTGTTGAAGTCAAATTCATGGCTCATTCCACCAGGATTGATTAACGCTGGAAGCTTTGCTTATTTATTTTTTTGGAGTTTCACACTAGTGTTCGCTCGATTGTCCTGTGAGGCGAGGTTCAAGGACAAGTGAATTAGAAGCTATCTGCTGTTTTATTACTTTACTATTTCGAAGGTGTTCGATGAGCAGGGCTGTATTTATTACAGACATCACTGACCGTATTACCCGGATTGTTTGTTGTCGTCACAGCTTGATGTGGAGTGATGACGCTATGGTTTATCAAAATTGGTATTGCTCCACATCTTTTCGACTATGAACCTATGATTCGCTTTGTTAGTCATTCAGAGGAATCGATGTTCACGGGAGAGCTTGTGTCGACAAGAGCACGAACACTATCGTGTCGTCTGCTGTCGAATGTGCTGAAGCATATTTGTTTGTTATTATATAGGGTCGGTCTCTTTCCGTCTCGGTCAGTGTAATAACATAGTTAACCTTATTACTTTTCATCGTTTGATTTTCAGTGAAAGGCACCAAATCCCACTGTGCATTACTGGACGTTACCATAGTCCTTTGCAGATTTATGTGATATGAAATAGCTTCGAGATTTGGGAGGGAGCACTCAGGAGTTTTCATTTTTTTTCTTTTTTTTTTTCGCTACGGATTACCACAGGTTGCGTGCTAGAATCTCCATCCGATCAGAATATACTCACACATAGTTTGCGCTTTTCAATGTGCTGAGAGAGCTTAATTGTTGGACGCAATTCCTGACCACCCCCAAAGTGCTTGTCCTATGTCTGATTACAACTTTTTAGCCGGCATGAAGTGTAGAATACAATTTGCATATGCGCAGACACACTTTACGCATGCTTGAATATCTAAGGACGTAATGAAGTACAGTTTAATCCAATACAGCGGTGAAAAGAAATATTTTCCCTGAATCAACCAACCTGACTTTGTTCATATGCTCTGCTAGAGAATATACATTGTCGTCCTTGTTCCGCATTTCAACTCTTCACTACCTATTAGTGCGATACTGTGCACTTTGGGAACTTTTAGTGGAAAGCCTTTGTTACCTACTTTACTGTAATTTTCATGGCTTTTTCATCTATTACAGACGTCTAAAAAGCATGCTGGTGTTTTCTTATTATTTTTGTAAATACTAGAGATATAGATCGATGAATGCGTAAAATTTTCTTTATTTTAATTTTTTTTTACATCTCCGTTATAGATTTTCGCTTCTGTCCTCTATAGTAGTCAAGACTTACTGTTTTTCACCTCTTATTCTCGCATGGCATTATTCATACTCCATACGTTTACATCTCTGATCTGAACCCTAGTGATAACTGCTTGACATGACTTGTTGTGAAGCTCTTAATCATTTCACCATTGAAAAACGTTGTTCGATTCTTATCCATATCATGTGTTTGTTGTAGTTTAGAACGATTAAATCCTTTCTTTAAGATTTTTCAAAGTTTCAGCTTATACTGGAGCTTATCCAAACGGTAAAAAATTGGCAGAGGGTACCGAACATTCTGCCCATAAGTCCTTACAAGAATACGTCGAACAGGTGCAAAAATCACAACCTTTTGATTTCGCCGTAAGTTTTCCTATAAGTTATTTTTATGTTTTGTAGTTGTGGTTGTGTTTTTACGATTTCTTGTAGATTTATTTAACATGCTTTTAAGTTAGGGTAGTAGCGTTATCCCATGTGCTCACCATCCTGAATGCATATTGAAATGTCGCTTTTTTTTTCAAAACTTTTTTCTTCAATTCTGGAGTTTAGTTTGACAAAGTTTAACATCTTTGTTCCTTCATGGTTGACATTGCCATCTTATTTTTTGGTTCATCGATTGCTCTTCATTACAAACTTGCGATGGTGCATGGTTTTGTATAGTGTCCGAGTGGATCTACCCTAATTTTGATTTTTTAGCGTGTATCCCACGACTCCGTCGAATTTCATTTACATGAACTATACTTCCTCCAAAAAAGGCTATGCCCACGACTTTTTCGTGGTTTCCGATGATTCCGTTTTTATGTGTAACTTTTTTCTTTTTTTTGTATTTTTGTAATCTACCTGTCCTCTATTTTCTTTCATCTTTCTTTCCGTGCTTTTACATTTCCAAATTGTTTGTGATGAAGTCCTCTCCACCGTACATCCGTGGTACTACCGGCCTTTACTGGTCGATTTTAGGACATATGTTGTTGTTATGTTCATGACATACATCGGAATTTTTCATTATGTTCTATGTCTGAGGCAAAAGTGTAACAAAACCAAAAAAAGACTTACTTGGATACTTGGATGGCCCGTCTTCACTGATTGTGCGGATCCACAAAAATTTCCATTCGTTTCTCTCTCACGCATTCGTTGTCCATGATGGTGGTCTTCTTCGAACATGGTGACATCGGCGGGGCCCATTCCGTAATCCTAAAGTCGTTGCAAACTGGGAATGCGGATAGTTGACGTTAGCCACGAGTACATGAGCCCATTGTTTGGATTGTCTTCCAACAGGTTGCTTCCATTCTCTTGGAGTCCACATTACTGTTCTTTTCGTCCATCTATTATCTGTTATTATGCGGTCGACCCATCTGTTTCCTATTGATGTACATTCTTCTAGATCCCATTAAATTTCAGATGACATCGTTCAAGGCCGCTTTGGGTGCCTCGTAATATTCTTGAAGTGGTTGAGCTATCATCACACTTCTCTGCTGCATTGGTGTGTGCTGACAGGACTGTTGAATCGAGAAGGTGGAACAGGATTTTCGGGTCGATTAGTTGGTCAGTGGCTACTCTGAGAGGCACAAATGCGGCGCAGCCTGTTCTCTTTTTTATTTAATTTCTGCTTCGTATCGCTCTCCATTTTCACCGAATGCGCAGTGTATACGTGCGAGGTGGTCTATTCAATCAGAGAGCCATCCAGTTCAATTTTTTCGCCTTCGCACCATGGGTTTTTCATGAACATAATCTTCTTTCGATTTATGTATAGTCCATTCTTTTTTCCCGCTTCGTTGAACTCATTGACTATCGTCTCTGCTTCGCTGGTACTTCTTGAGAAGGTGACGATGTCATCTGTAAAACGAAAATTTGGTAGAAACTTTCAATCAATACCCAAGCCGTTCTCGTTCCAATCGAGTGACTTCATTTTCCACCGCAGTTTGGGAGTAAACAGCTTTGGTAATGTTTTATCGCCTTCTCGATCCCCTTTTTCTATCGGTTTGGTGAGGAGTCGATGAAAGGGCTGTATACTTGTGCTGCAGTTCCGATAACGGTAAGACCATGTTCGTAAATAGCACAGGTCCACTCCTCGGTTGATGAGCGTTTATAGGATTGCATGCTTTTCGACGCTGTCAAATCCTTTGCCGCAGATGTATAAGATTCTACTCCCGACTTTGTGAGCCGTGATAAGGTTTGGATATGGTCTATGCAGCAGAAGCTCTGTCGGAATCTTTCTTGTTCAACTGGTTGTGCCTCACTCAAGTTCTTCGATATGCGCAATAAGATAGCCTTTTTTTTCGTATTCACTAAAAAAAAACTGCAGCAAAATACACAGTTGTTGAGGATATCAATCACATATGATTTGCACGGTTGTGATTGTATTAATATATCGTCAAAGGTGCTAAATTCTCTCGAAAGCCGTAGAAATGTATTTGTAGTTTAAAAATTGGTTTTTTTTAACACTGGGATGGAGAATTGAGCAGCATTCGAGACCATTCGTGAGGGAGGCTAAGTCATTAAGTGGCAACCACGCACAAGTGGGAAGGACTTGGTGGATGGTAGACATGAAGAAAAGAAATCGACTGGAAAAAAGCGCCTGGATTCGCACATTATGTTATGTTGGGTCTCGTAAATAATCGGATAAAAATAAGAAACCTTTTGCTCGGTTCTAATTGAAAACTGGTGACATTCTTTTCATTTTGTTTTCCATAAGTTAACATTGAGATCTTCGAAACTTGTATAATAGGGATAAAATATAATTCATATTCTTAAGATAGGGGCGCGTGTGGCGCAGTGGTTGGAGGCGCCACTGCGACACATACGTGGAATCGATCCCAGCGCCCATGGCCCAGCAGGCCTTATTAGTACCAAACACGTCTGGGAGGATAGCAGCACTGGCTCGATACATCGGCAGGCCACCACGAGTCATTGTAAAGGCCAGATATGCATTCAGTCACCTCCAACGATGCTTAATGAAGTCGAATGGATGGCGCATCCCTCACGGATTGATCAACGCCTAGAGCTTTATCCTTTATCCTTTATTCTTAAAATGCTTGTTAGTTCATCATAAATAGTCAGGCAGTGGATCGAGAAGCTCAAAGCGTCGAGATGCAATTAATGTGTGTCCGCATGGTTATATCTATTCTTCTAGCCTCGGTTGTTTCTTTCTCCAGTCAAGTTTTTTAATGAATTATGTGATTTTTTAAAAACAACGTTTGCTGTAAGATGGTGCTTCGTAACTGGCCACTTGACGTCTATAAAGAAAGGCAAATCGAAATACTAATATAAACTGTTCTTTGAGAGACCGGTATCTCTGTACCTCGTAGCCTTGTTAGATCTACTGATCTGGTTATCATTTCTTCCTTACATGTGCTCTCCATTTAGACTATTTCAGGGTGGCTCTCAATCGATTGTATCACTTGTACAAAATGTGAATGATCCTAATCAAGTAAAGTCGTCTGAAGCAGGTTCTTTTTTTCCTGAAAAAGAAAAAGCACAGGAGATGGAGCAGGAAGACGAACAAAGTAGCGATGAAGACGACGATACAGGGAGTATAAGTAGTGTTCACGTGAGTGATTTCAAATGACATCATTTGCTTCTTTAAAATATGTTTGACTAAATATTCTAGATCGGATCTGATCCTTTGCACATACAATTGTCATCTACAATTTTCGACAGCGATCTTCTAAACTACCTCGTCAAACACCCTACAACAAAGAAGTTAGTAGTTCTTTCAATTTTCGACTACTTTATCTTCGATCTCCGTCTTATTGTCATGAAGCCTTTATTCTTAAGTTCACTCGCAATGGTTGATGAAAACGGTGGCGTTATCAGAGATCAAGGAATATTGGCCATGAATCCAGACGTATCAAAAGAGAAGGATAAGAAACGTCTAGGGCTTTTAAGCAATGCAGGTGGCACGATCTCTAACACAGTGCCGAACTCGCCGTGTGAAGACAGTCGAGGAATTCCCAGTAGTATCTCATCGAGCAACTTTCAGAACCAGTCGTCCCAGGTATTTTTGTTTTTGATTACTTGGGCCTTATGTTGTATATTATTGATTGTGAAGACAATCTGTAATCACGCCGAGTTGTTACATTTTCTTCGAAACAACTCAGTGGCTATTGTTTCGATGACTTTGCCTTCCTCAGGGCCGTCTCCGTTTCGTAAAATGTGTGGCCATCTATGCGCTGTTCACATAGGGTCTGGTATATTTTGTTTTGACCTTTTGTGTAAGTTAACTGGGTAAACGACGTTTTACCATTATTTAAGTTCGAACCGTTTATCTCTCCATAGCTTAGAGTCCGTAGCTACTCTACATGTAACAAACTGTTTACAACCTGTAATTTTTAGATCTTGCTGTGAAATATTTTGTATCAACATTTTTGTACATCTGCTGTGTTACCTTGCAAATATTAGGTTTCCGCAAAGATTTCAACCGTTTTTAACCTTCATTTTCAAATGAAACCCATTAGTATTTACACACGCCTGCCACCAAAATGGAAGATCACATACTTTACCGCGGTGTAGTACTGGACTTCTTCAGTCTAAGAATTTTCTGAATACATTTGCAGTATTGACCTGGTTGTTACGGTTTTTCTTTGCATTGTGTAGTGAGGCATAACCACATGAATTGTGAGATATCAACAGAGCTCAGAAGTGCTATTAACAATCAACCGTCAATGGGAATGATATTGGGGGGGGGGGGGGGGGGGGGGGGGGGGGGGGGCAGTACCCTATCGTGAAAAGAGAATAGGCAGTAAATAAAAGTTAGGACATAATGATAAGGGGCATAGTTTCATATCCGAATTCCTCCAACTTTTGTAGTTGTAAAATGTTGTTTGCACGAATGCTTGCTGCTGTTGTTTCCTTTCATCTGGTCCTGCGAGTAGAAGGCGTTCCAGTCTTACTGGTTCACCTTTTGGACTTTTTGATGAAGATTTGTGCTGTAATGAATAACCTCTAGAATTTAAGAAAGGGAAGTCAATTTCATATGTCCTGCACGAACAGGTCATCTTAACCTTCGTCTAATGCAAATTCACGCTATAAAATGTTTCATCTTTATTCAGTTTTGTGTAGAGTGTCATTTGTTGTTGTGCAGAATCCAAATTTTAGTCATAATTCACTGCACGGCCAAGAAACAAAATACCCTTGTCGGACAAGGTTTTACACAACTGTTATTTTGCATATGCCTAGTCTTCCGCAATCTATCGTTCCGTTCAACAGGAACCCATCTTCAAATGGTATAAGCACGTCGATGACATCTGTTGGTTCTACACTATCCTCATCTTCATGATTCTTCTCGTCCCTAGTTTCCTGAAATTATCTTTTCATTTTTTGGTTTTCATTGAACTCCTTGGTTAAGAGTACATTTTTGCGGTTTTCATGTCTCTATGTTTAACATGGCACTCGTTACAGAAATTCTTTTTAGGAGAATTCGCTCTTTTCATTGGTTTAAACATTCCTAATTGAATGCACATTCACCAGCCGCTGAAGAATTAGCCAAAAATTAGAGAACGATATGCTACACTTGTTTTTACATGGCCCAACTTTTCCCGGAGAGCGTTGGACCCTTGCGCATATGGAGAAGCAGCTCTACTATTGCATAACCACGCACCTAGAAAGCAATTAAATCGGAGGTTCCAATTAAGCGAGTCAGAGTGAGCTATAATATGATATACAACATGGACATAGGGACGTGTAATTTTATTAAATAGCAAGGCTTTAGAATTTTAACGTACTTAAGCGCTAATATTTTTATAGTAGCTTAAGAAACAACAAGTTTATGATCTGTGTATGTCTTGATTTATCAAAATTTATAGATCCATAAGCGATCTCTTTCGCAAAGTCTTGCGGACACAGCAGTTTTGGCGGCTGGACATGCTTTCGATAATCTGCAAGACTGGCTTGAGAAACCTAGTAAAGAGAAGCAAAAATTAGACAGAACGGTATCACACAGTGACCATGTTGATTCAGAGGTATTCAGTTCTATACTATGTTATCATTCATTAAACCACTGCAAAATCCAGTTATCTCATGTCTTAAAAGATTCTCGGCCGCTTAATCGTCAGTCTACATGATGCCTCTCAATATGTTGATGGGGTTAAAATCGACCTCGAACATTAGCTTAGCTAAGATGCGAGTAAATTTAAGTGATTGTTTCCGTCCTCTAAATTGACTTATACATTCCGTATATAT
>MQTX01000355.1:45194-66979 GCA_009735665.1 Angiostrongylus cantonensis
GTTCATGGGTATCCTTGGATGCACTGCATTGTAAATGTCGATTTGGTCAAAAGGCTTCCTGAAGTCATTACAAAGTGGACTGCTTGGCTCTTAGTCGCTTCCAATAAATTACCTCCAGGTCTGCTGAGCAAAAATTGCAGGATAAACGACTGCTTACCATTGGTATTTTTCGCCGAAAACAGTATCAGCTAAAGAACTTTTCCCTTTGACCCTTGTGGAACCACTGTTGCGGCCTTGCAAGACTTCCTTAACAATAAGCACTAGAGTACTCACTCGCTCGAGCTTTATCATGAACATTTTTTCACGCCCATTCTTGAGAAACTGATGATTCGGATCTGAAAGAAAATTGAACGAGATGTGAACCAATGTTGGTTTTTGAACGCTTCATCGCAACATCAAACTGTGATGAAGTCTAAATGGGAACATTCTGTATCCATGTGATTCTACTGAAAAATTCGAACTTATGACGTCGTTGCAAGCGAATGACATAGTAATATTGGGTCCAGAAGAATCTATGAGAACTTCACATCGAAACGATTGGGGTGGATTGTACGTAGTGAACGGCTACGTAGTTTGATATGATGTCCAAAACCATTATCGGTTACTCATAGTTCCAATTGACTCATGCCACTGTCATCTCGCGATGTAGTTTTTACGTGGGAGTTAACCGTTCCCGCTTTATACGATGTCTTTATAGAGAATGCAACGAGATTTAAGGAATAACTTCCGAAAACATTAAAAATCAGAGGTTGTTGAGATCTTTAGCCCATTCTTAAGACGGAACAGTTTTTCACAACGTAGATGAGGAATACGACCAGATTATCCAGTACACCATTGTGCTTCTAAAAATGGCTAGTGCTTAAAAATCACTAGAGCAGATCTCTCGAGAAATACTCGTACTGGCGCATCAACATAGTGCGAGTCGCATACATACATTTATGTCTGAACTTGTACAAGTCTGCAGAGAAGACCTCAAGGAGTGGTGAGCATCAGTACTGGATGAAACTGTGGAGGGTAAAGCGTTGGCAACACCCGTCGACAGATGGAAATTGCAAAATGGAAACAGTCACACTCCTCGTTTTGGATACCGTGTTATTACTTCTAGCAGAACTCATTATAGATCATCTTCGATGACCACACCCACTTGTGTTTATTGTGCCGTTGTTTCTTAACGTTATTCTTTTAATGCTACGCGAAAATTGGAATGCGATGGAACGGGAGCTTATGGTGGAAGATGACAATAATAAGAGGGGATTCTGAATTTCATCCTACGTCTAAAAAAAGTTCTCCACATGTACGAAGATACCAAAGTATATATCAGCTTAGAAAATGAGATTCCTTAATGACGATTTCGAAAGGAATATTATGCTTCCAAATCGATTCCTAATTATTCATGCGAATGAAACCTACTAAAGAACAATTCTATTGGATAAGACGAATGAAAACTAATTTCGTTTTCTTGAATCATTCGACGGTCAGCGAAAGGACTGGCCACTTTTATGGTTACTCTACCTAATTTTAAATAGTAATTTTAAAGAACATAGGGCAGAATGGAAGATGAGAGAAATTGAAGTGGGAGAAAGTGGTTCATTGTTTTTAGAAGCCATGTACCCGTAGATCGTTCGTTCTGGATCTTCTCGATAGCAGCACGGTTCCACGTGATCCTTTAATCTCTCCGATGTACGCTGCCGATGAAGTCATTCGACAGCTTCCTCCTGTATATTTTATCGTATGTGATCTCAGATCTTCCACATGGTCTCGTTGCATGACTTTGTGCTGTGAAGTTTTTAAATAGAAAAGATGCGATATTATAATTTCTAGGACAGTTTAGTGGAAGTTGTCAAATCTGTCAGGTTTCAATTGAAAGACGACTCTTTTGAAATTTTCACATGATTTTTCAAATAAGTGTAGGAGGTCAAAAGAACAGGATTTTAAAAATATTGAAATATTCAGGGGATTATTGAGGATGAAATGGTCAACGCTAGTGATTCTGACCAAGTAAATGTTCTAAACAATTTTTTCGCTGTTGGCTACCAGTGACTTTTCCATTTATTTCTGTCCTTTTCAGGCTTGTCATCTTGATCCGCTTCTGGATGACACAATTGCGTTTGCGTCACGGCTGCAGGCTGCTGGAGGTCGCGTAGGATCTGTGGACCTTCTACCAGCCATTCCTCACGGTTTCCTTAACTTCACACTTGTGTCTCCTGAGTGTCGACGTGGTGCCAAGATTTGTTTGGAAAGAATTAAACAAGCGCTGGGATATGTAGAGAGTGCTACCGTATAACTGCATCAAATGCAGAATAAAATGCAGCAAATCACTCATCTTCTTTTTGGTTCACTACGAACGTTAATAATTGTGCAAGATGGCGCCCCAGAAGTGTGGATGCACAGATGATGATATATTTGAGGTGCATAAATCCATATCTTACTGAAATTTTACAGGATTTACTCTCTTCTATATTACTCTATCAAGTTTTTTTAAAGCGGATTTTTTTTATGGAGGGAATATTATGCGGAAGCCACAATGTTTCGTTTTCCTACTAAGATAAAAGTTGGATTTTTGGTGTGATTCTGAAGATATGGGTAGACGACATATAATAATTCTTGATAACACTCGAACTGAAGTTCTTTAAGGGTTGAAGTGTAAACATAACCTTCTTATACTCCTTAATGTATATTCTACTATTAATCAGTTTATATCCTAAATTTGTCGACATACGAGCACTCCAAAGTGAACTGCGAGCGAATTTGTCATTCAGTGGATAATAAAGCTTGTGTTTCTAAAATTTTCATTTTCTTTTTAATGTCGTGAGGTTCTTATACAGCATACGTTCACTTCCGTACAAAAAACATGTTGAACTCAACAGTAGTGCAATTTATTATGCCAAACGCTTTAATAATACAGAAGGATGAAAATCTATACAGTAATCACATAATCAACAGCTTCCGTCTGCTTTCTTGTTGCCTTGTGTTGTGTGGGTTTTTTTTCCTCTCTTTTCTTTTAATTTTTTTTTGCACGGAAGGAAGCGTGTGCTCCATAGCATTCTCGCGATTGCTGAAGACACATTTATAATCTAATGCCAAGGTTAGTGTAAAGTCTATCCTGGGGGCTGTTAGAAGATGTAGCAGCTTGTATTTCAGTTCATATTCTTATTTGGTTATGGTGATATTATGAGAGGTGTATTCTTGTGATTGTTTGATGAGATATCTATTTTAGAAGTATTTTATTTCAAATGTTCCTTCCGTCGATAGCGAGTTCCCTTCATGATTTCATCTTAGAAGTTGAGGACATGAATTTGTGTGGAATATTTCATCTCCTCCTTCCAACACCGTGTGAAAACTGAAAGCTTTTTAGTTGGTGTTTTGTGCCTTGTTATCAACGTTACTACGCATACTTTTTGTTGAACATGGTGAGCATTACGATGAGTACTTTGTGTCACAGCAGCACTATAGTCTACTCACGAATTTCAAACTACAACACAGCCAATAAAGCATTATGCATGTGTCTGCTCCGCTTCCACCAAGTCAATTTACTGTATTATTACTGATCGATATGCAGAGGTAAGATCTGAATGGTGTTTATCGTAAAAAGCCTGAGTGAAATGAACTAGTGTAACTAGTGTAGAGTTTACCAATGCAACTGCCATAAAATTTCATTAGGTTGTACGGTGTAGCTAGAAACGATTAACCAATATCACCTGTTGTCCCTTTGATTGTCGAGTGACACGAGCGAGTGAAAGTATTCAATTTCTTCATCTCGCATGCAAGAGTAGCCTGGTGAGTTCTGCTCGCTCTAGGGAGTCGCTGAGCATCATATCCTTCTAGGGTTTTTGCGAATAACTCTGGCCATAGCCTGGCTGGTCTTCTTGCAGTATACTCAACGTCCGGAGGAATCCAGTCACTAATTGCTCTTGTCCATCGGTTATCATTCATACGCATTACGTGTCCGGCCCACCTTATCTTCGACTGTTTGGCGTACAGAACGGCATCTTTGATTTTCGATCGCTGATGCAGGTCGGGGCCTCAGATCGCTTCCCTCTGTATTGTGACACGGCATACTCCTGGCATCGTGGTTTCGACTGCCCGTTCATTAACGCTAAGTGACCTCTCGTTTTTCTTACGCAGTGACCAGCTTTCTGACGCATAGGTTTAAGCAGGGGGAATTGTGGAGTCGGGTGTTCTTTGCTTTCCCCTAGGCTTTTCAAATAAAGCTCTCCAAGCCACTCGTAACATGTGAGGGGCAGAGAGCTGACTGTGTCGATGAGCGCGGGCAGAAGGTCTTTCAGGTGTTCAGATCTTATCCTGTCAGGCTCTGGTGTTGTTAGATTCCTCGTTGACGAAATGCCATGTCGGATTTCGGGAACAAGAACCAGTGGTAGAAACGATGGCCACAGGTTTTTATCGCAGTGACTATCAATTTAGTAGCACTGCTTTGTGTTGTATTTTTAAGCGCTGGGTTAATAAATTTATTCGGAAATCAGTACGAGCCTGTCCATGAACACAGATTCGTTTGAACAACTTACAACCCGAATTGAAAGCTTGCGATTGAAGAGATGTGGATCAATACCGGCTTTGACAATCTTCGTCGCTTACTTGCCGATGTTAAACTAAGACGAAGAAGAAATCGAAGCGTTCTATATGGACTTGGAGAAGCTCTACAGAGAAGACCATACATTCTTAAAGGTCATCATAGAAGATTTCAACGCTGTGATTGAACCAAGAAGAACTGAAGAACGTCACATTGGGACCCACGGATTAGAATGGAACGAGCAGGGTGAGCGGCTGTCTGATATTATCATAAGGACCAAGGCTACCCATGGTAACTCGCAATTCCAGAAGCCCCACCCTCAACGCTGGACGTGGGTGTCTCAGAATGGAGAGCACCATGAGGAAGTAGACCACATAATCGTAAGCCGAAGGACTTGCCAATCCTATGCCGCCGTTATCGCAAAATTCTACACGGGATTAGACCATCGCCTCCTTTGTGCACGATTCCATTTCTCGCAGAAAGGAGAAAAAGCCGCTAAATTCAAAAACCGAAGTTCCAGAACGACCGCAAACTGGTAATTATTCAAGTCATTAATCAGCTGCTGGAAAGATGTCGTCGTCGATAACATCGACGAAGTATGCCCCATTCACGCACAACGGAACGAATATCTCCGAATGCTCCTGGCTCTCTGGTTCGGGAAATCAATATGATGAAAGACTTAGCTCCAGAGTTGAGCAGAAGGAAACGAGCGGCTTGGAGCACTTTCGAGAGCATCAAGGATGTAGTGAAGAGAACAAAGAACACTTGACTCCGTGGCCACCATTTCGACTCAACAGTACTTCCTTCGTTAATGTAAGCGTCAAAAACCTGATCGCTGCGTAAGCAGAATGAAAGATCACTCAGCGTTATTGAACGCGTAGTCGAAAAGAAGATCCTAGGAGTATCCCGTTTCACACAAGTAAGGGATGGGATCCGAAGCTCTGACCTACGTCAACGATCGAAAATCAAAGATGCCGTTCTATACGCCAAACAGTCGAAGGTGGGGCGGGCACGTAATGCGTATGAACGACGACAACCGATGGAGAAGAGCCGTTAGTGACTGCATTCCTCCGGAACTGGGAGAAAACAGTTCTCGCGACATTGATGAGGAATGCTAATTAGGAATGCCCCACACTCAACGCTGGACGTGGGAGTCTCCCAATGGGGAGTACCACAACGAAATCTCCAGTTCTCCAGTTCCGAACACATACGATCAAAACACTTGAAGAACCTTCCACCAGTGCTCGTAAACACGCTGGCTCGGCTCTTCACAGCTACCTGTTTGAATGCAAGCACCCTTTTCAATGGTTGACCAGCAAGACCTTGCTACTGTTACAAGAAGGGTGACCTACACGATATCGGCAACTTTCGCACAATCTGCTTGCTGTCTGTTGTCTACAAACTTTCGACTCGAGTCATCCTAAACATAATTCACAGAACATTGGACGAAGGACAGCCATGTGGGCAAGCAAGGTTTCGAAAGGGATTAATTGACGTCATCCACCCTATAACCAGACTCACTGAAGTATCGCGAGAGTACGTATAGTAACTATTCCTTAAATTTAATGAAGCTGAGATATTTGCAAAACTCTGGACCGCAGGTGTCTATGGTGGGGAACGAACGCGCTATTGTCCTTTCCGGGGAGGGACGCGCTCACCACCACACCATGCGGGTCCTTCGTTTCGCCTGCCTCTCAGCTAGTTCTATCGATCTTTTGCCGTCAGCAATCACCCAACAGCGGGATTGATCTGGGGAGCACAAATCGGCAATGAACCCAGTTAAGCTGAGGCTTTAGTTATAATCACAATTTTAACCGTTTTTGTCTACTGCCTACGCTTTTTGATGGCAGGGGATATTGTATTCCTTAAATTCCTTAAATAGTTACTATTCTCTTCAATATCGCATGTATCCTACATTAACTGTTCGCTTATAACTGTCTTAAATCTATTTCATTCACATGACCTTTTAATAAGTCTTTACGTAGCCTTTCAGATAACCTATCCTCGAGCTATTCCTTTATTGTGTGATTGAGTCCTATGTTGACGAAGCCTCTGGCATACCGCCTCAATTGATGTACTTATCACGCATGTACCATGTCATGCCCTGGGTCATCTAGATCGTTAGTTCCCATTGACAAAGCTCCACCCACTGCAGAAGTAATACAGCTCATGACTTTCGTCTTCAAGTGTTCGTAGCGTTCGTTGGCTCTTCATCCAGGCCCTGAGTTCACCAGTGCTCCAGCTCGAGTGTCCGACTAGTTTCCTTCAGTTGCATCACTTGTTCTTATCTCAGTCTCTCTCGTATATATTCAGTTAACCAAATATCGTCACATATTACGTATTATTATTGTACTGTTGTTATTGCAATAAACTGTTATAACCCAAACTCGAGGTTGTCCACCGCAGTTACGGAAAAAAGTCCCGAGTGGCGAATTTATACAAAGTCGAGCATTCCACGTACAGTTGGCGGACAAAAGACAAATCCGACCAGCTCTCCAATCCACTGACCAACTAACACAGTACAAAAGTCCGCTCTGTCTCACTTTCATCGATTTAAAGAAGGCCTTAATTGAGATTGAAGCGGTCATGGAAGTCCTTGATAGTCAAGGAGTCCCTACTCAGTGTATAAAGATTTTTTGTGAGCTCTACAAAAATTTCATAACTAAGATATCACCATTCTACGATATTAACATTGATGTCAAATGAGGGGTTAGGCAACGGGATATCGTCTTGCCAAAATTATTTACAGCCACCTTCCAGAACGTCAAGCGAACATTGGAATTGGATAATATGGGAGTGAAAATTGATGATCGGCAGTTATACCGTCTTCGCTTTGCTGATGACATCAATCGTCCTGATGACAACAGCAGACATTAGCCAAGCAGAACATGTGCTTGCGGACTTTGATAAAGCATGTGGAAAGATTGGTCTTTGACTAAATCTCACGAATGCGATGTTCATGAAGAACGGATTGGTTTCGTTTGCCCCGTTCATGCTCAATGGAACGACGATCTCGTTATGATCCAGTTATGTCTATCTAGGTCGGGAAATCAATATGATGAATGACTTAGCTCCAGAGTTGAGGAGAAGGAAACAAGCGGCTTGGGGAGCTTTCAATAGCATCGATTTTATAGTGAGAAGAACAAAGAACACTCGGCTCCGTGCCTACCTTTTCGACTTAACGGTACTTCCTTCGTTAATGTAAGCGTCAGAAACCTGATCGCTGCGTAAGCATGATGAAAGATCACTCAGCGTTATTGAACGCGTAGTCGAAAAGAAGATCCTAGGAGTATCCCGTTTCACACAAGTAAGGGTTGGGATCCGAAGCTCTGACCTACGTCAACGATCGAAAATCAAAGATGCCGTTCAGTACGCCAAACAGTAGAAGATAAGGTGGACTCGTAATGCATATGAATGGCAACCGATGAACGAGACTCGTTAGTTACTGGATTCCTCGGGATGTCAAATGCACTGCAGGAAGATCACCGGCTCGATGGTCAGAGTTCTTTACGAAAAGCCTAGAAGAAAGGTATGATGCTGAACGAGTTCCTAGAGCGAGCCAATCGAACAGGGCTATTCTTGAACGCGACAGAGAAAAGTTGAAGATTTACAGGCACTCGCTCGAGTTACTCGGCGATCAGCGTGTCTACAGGAGTTACAGGTGGCAGGTGATACTTGTTACGTGGGCATCCTGGCGTGTCCTGAAGCGCTGTTATCCTTCGCTCGTGGCCAGTGTTGTGCCTGACAGCACTGCTCGATCTTGCGTCGTATTTACGTGGTGTCCATGATTTAGAAGCGCATGTCAAAAAATGAAGAATTGCGGAATTGGGAAGTGCCGGCACAAAAACGGGTGTTCTTTTAGGTTTTCACGACGTGGCCGATCCTCTTCTGCGTTCCAGTATCGTTCGTGTTTTCTTTCTCAAGTTCTGTGAGTTGTAGTATTTGCCATGTTAGTTTTTCGGCACACACTCTGAGCGCACAGAGATATTTCTTCTTTTGAGCCTGAATTTCTTTCGTGTAATTCAGCCGAATACATTTTTTTCAAGAAACCCTGTCGAAGTCGACAAACATCCATTCAGTTTCGGAAATGTTTGGTGTTATAAGAACGGTATCATAGTATAAATAAATAAATAAGTATATATAGAAGTATGTCAGCACATCAAGGATGTCACAGGAGATGATGTAGCAGGCGCATATTGCTTTCACTACTATTTTACTCCAATCCAGTTTTCGCATGACGTGCCTGCATCAAGTGTTCTTTGTTCTTTTCATTTAGTCCACCTTGTTACTTCCTGTAAAATCCCTTCACTGTTTGCCTTTGAAATGAACTGAAAGCTGTTCATGTTGAAGAAAGTGGCACAGAAGCGTCTTGCATTTCAATGATTATGTAACTGTTTTCGCCAAACTGTGGGCACAATCTATCGTAAAAACCGATTTATAAACTGTTCTTAGTCATCTTTCGTTATGCGTACTGCCAATTTTGTTGAGAAATACTTCAGTAAAAAGCTTAGAGAAGACGAACAGCTGGCTAATGAGGTCACCGTTGCCAATATCCTGCATGTTCTCCTTCCTCTGCAGCAATCGTTTCTGCACGTTTTCATTCACTCGCAATCTTGAATTCCGATTAATCTATTCGCTCTTATTACATGAAAATATGGACCACTATGTTGAAGCTAACTTAGTTTGGGGCCTTAGTTTATTCAGATGTTTAAGCAGGAGCGCAGCTAAAAGTAGTTATTGAAGAGATCGCAGTAGAAGCCGAGAATAATAAGCTCCCACTTTCCTTCTGATGTAATTGATGTTTCACTTCGCGTCGGAGGACTATCATCTTGGTCGTAATAGCTGAAGCCAAAGAGCAGGCGATTCGAACGTTTTCCCTTCTACGGCATCTGCTGTGTTACCGCTATAAGGCGTTTTTTGCTACTTCTTTTAAGAGCTCATAAATTCGAACGCAAATTGTGGGTTTGACGTCGTTTTTTGCAATTCTAAATCTCAGAATTTCAAAAACTAACTTGAGTGTTTCTGAATACAGTGTTTTTCTCAACTTCCAGACTCATGGTTTTCTTGGCATTGTGGTCAAGGTATTTGATAAGCCAATAATAATCCTCATTGATGTTGTTGTTAGTTGCATATTTCTAAAATATGATTGCCAAATTTAAAAGCCTTAGTTTATGAAGATCTCAGGATCTCGCCTATGACATTTCTCGTTTATTTCGCTTATATTATGAACGGAATCGTGAGCGAATGATACACACCACACCAAACTTTAGAGTGACATCGAACACTTGCTAGACTGAAATCTTCATTCAATATCACGTGCTAAACGTGTTTCTAAGTTTTTCTTTAACTCTCAAAATTACAGAGGTTTACCAAGAATGCGATCTAACGCATGAATTAGTCATTTTGCGCTACGAGAACAGATCTGGCATTTCTCGGATCAACGGCAATCTATTCGTCCTAGTTGACCGGCGTTTAAGTACACTCTACATGAGGTCTTCTACGAACTACTACTATTCAGCTCTCACTTACAGCTCATTACGTTGAAATGACAACGCAAAACAATGTTACCACAGTTATTTAACGACATACTGCAGTGAATTACGCAATTATCCAATACATATTCATTCATACAATCATGGATGCGCTCGTGTATATACAAACTATGAAAATAGACAGAACTCACTTCCTTAACCACCGTGGAGTCCCGATGGGGCTGCGTATGGTAGCATGAGTATAATGAAGCTGCTAAAATCTCAACTCCCGTTTAAGTAGGCATACCACCCGTCCTTACATCTCACGGGCACTAGCATCCAAACCATTCATTGAGAACATGATGATGCTGGACAAAACGTTACGTGCCGTGTGACCGAACTGCACAGAAGAGAACAAATCACGTGTTAAACACCATTTGTTAAAACGGCGAAACAATGCTCTCGTCAGCAATTTTTTAGATTTGAAAGCCGAACCGATTCCTTAGAAGAGCTAACTATCCGGATCAGACTTTTACGATTGGAGAGATCTGAACCACCTTCAGCTTTACCAACCTCCTTCGCCTACGTCACAACATATTAAGCTATGGCGAAGATAAAGTCGGAATATCATACGCGGACTTGAATAAGCTCTAACTGCAAGGTGGTTCAACAACGCTTGATATTCACGATAACTACACTTCCAACACCAATCCTTTAAACGTTGTGCATGCGGTTGATCAAAGACTACCTTAATGAAGTAGACCACATCATGTAGACCAAAAGTTTTGTGTAAGAGATGCTGCTGTTTTCTCAATATTTTACACTAAACTGCACTATTTTCTTTTTTGTGCAAGGTTGTTTTTCATGCAGAAAGAAGAACAAATCAGGACACTAAGTTCCAAACCGTCTCACATTATTGGTTTCTTCACACCTCTAACGTGTATTTCTGTAGAGATGCCATCAATGATAAGATTGCTGAGGAAGAAGAACAGCTTATCGAACAACTTCACGATAATGTTAAAAAAGCAGAAAACTGACATTTTTGCCTTCAGAACGGCTAGAGCTGTTATAGCAACGTGAAGTTGCAAAAATACGTAATCACCAATTACATTGCCGGAGTAAAAGAGAAACTTAATTAAGGAAAAGCAATAATATTGGTTGAAGCTCAAAGAGGTAAAAGCATTTACAACGGCCGGTGAATAAACAACAGAACCATATTTTCACACGAAAAGGATATATACATTTCAGTGGCAGCTATCTCGCAATTTGCTTACCTTTTGTCTCCCTCCCAAGGGTTTGCCGCCTCACTGTGGCTCAGAGCCTGGGTGTCGGACTCCGATGTATACCGAGGAATTCGTTCCACGGCAGGGTCTTCAAAGCTGAGGAGCCCGGCTTTCCCGTCAGGAAGCCTAGCTAAGAGTGAATACTAAGATCGATCACTGCTCTGGTATCAAACTAGTCGCATGGTGGCAAATGTCCTTCTGATCCACAAGGGCTGCGAATGCCTATGGTGGTGGGGCAGACTTTGACTAGGGGTCGGGGCTCCAGGGAACCACAGTGACTTAACTAGCAATACTCCAAAACAATTGAAATAATGCTGGGGCTCGCACAATTAGTGAAGACAGGCCATCCAATTATCGAATTAAGAATAGCCTCTTTTAGAATGAGTCTTCGGTTTAATACGTATTAAGGTACTTTTTATGTCGACACTAGAAGCTTCCAATGCTTGTTTTCCAAAGAACTATGAAAACTACCATAGCACGAAACTTTTTGCCTACTTTTCACGAAAACGGGTAATTCTTTATGCTATATTTCATCGTCCTCTTGCTTTGTGACTGAGTGTTCAGAAGGTGCTTTTTTTTTGCATTTTTGCAATGCGGTGTTTCTCTGTGTAACAATTTGAATGTTTTCATGAGTTGACATCAATATGACTCCGTGGATCTCAGCAACAACGGAAGAGTGTCGCATCAGCATCACTCCATACAACGTCCTGTTTCCGACAGTCTTTGAGCTTTGTGTTTGCAAGAACCTGTTCTGTTTATTTACAATTTAGTACAGCAACAGTGATGAATTCCTTTCGCGTCAAAAGTCTACTGAGTAGAGAAAAAACCCACTCATCTTTGCCTTTTCTCTCGTTTTATGTATTATAAATGAAACATTTATCTCACCTTTACGGTCACGCTGTTTGGTCAACAGATAATGTCTGATGAATTTTCTTGCAATACATCATAACTTTCTGAACACATCTATATAGTAGATCTATAGTGCAATTAATAATTTGGGTAGTTCCTAGGGCTAAACTTCTCAATTTGATAAGAACGTAAGTCATTGAGAGAGTAGAGGTGTTTGCGTTTAAACCACCGTCTGCGGTACCATCAGAGGATGATACTCTTGACATTGGCGACATCTTCGGTATCATCTTCCCAGAGCATCGAGTTCCTTCTTCCAGCACTACCTAATATTCGCTACCACCTAAAAACCGCTTAATAATTTCAGATTCTTTCCTTTTTCAGCTGCTCTACGTCAAGAGCGACAAAATTTTATGGAAGGGAAGGAAATGTCGCCTTTTAAAACATTTAAAACCCCGAAGGCTTTCGTCCGCCTTATTAACATACTATAATAAACAATAATAACAACTAATAATAGCAAACAATAAACAATAACCTTAAATAACAATGACAGATTAGCATTTAATATACAATAGATAAGAGCGCTTGTAGAGCATTGGTCAGAAGCGCTCTACAATGCACTTGCGGTCTTCGGTTCGACCCAGCATCTCGAGCTCACCTAGACTCTAGCGTCGGAAAAAATTGTTCCCAGACTTCATATGGAAGGATAAGATCACTGACTTAAGGCATCAGTAGGCCATTGCAAATCATTGTACAGCTCAGGTACGCACTCAGTCACCTCTAAAGATGCTTAGTGAAGTCGATCTCACTACCCATCCTTTAGGGATTGATTAACGTCGAGAGCTCTATTCTTTGGCCTTGTATAACAAATGAATAGTTATTACACAGCGATAGTTCTCTGCATCACAAGTAAAAAGTAACAATAGGAATAAATAGAAGAGGATGAAGACAAAATTAAAGAAGGGCCAGAAATGCTGACGAATTCCTGCGCTTTAAGAGAAAAAAGAACTAGTCAAATAAGACTTAGTAGCCAGACAAGATTTTACCACGCTCAGCTGCATTTCGTACGAAATGCTGACTCCCCCACTGGAATTCTACGACGGCGATATGCTTCGATGATAATTCTCCATAAAGAAAAATTATGAAAAGTACTCAAATATTGCTAGTTAGATGTGCTGTGTTAATCATTTTCGAGCTGTTTTGAATGACTTCAAGTGTCCTTTTCCAAGATCGGCGCTGCCCGACTCTACAGTGGCGAGCGTTTCCTTTTACAGACTACCAATTTAAAAGTGGGGATGTGCGATTTTTTTTCCGGAAAGAGACAGCGGTGGTTTCTTGTTCTTTCCTTTTCTTTTGTTCGCTATATCTCATGCATATGCCCGAGGTTTTCTTCTGCTAAACATTTACCTTTGCAACCGCACATCTCCTGCTCCTCATTCAGATTAGTACAACATTTTTCTTCCACTTCATCAATGTTTTTGTCACCATGCGATGGCGCCTAGCGAGCAGAATATTGGATAAAATTTTATCAAAGCTCATCATCTCGTAAATTCCATAGTATTTTCAAATGAATGATCGGAACATGAATATGACACGGGGATCGTAAAATATAATATTATGCTAGACGAAAACGATAGCAAATGCAATGAAACAATTACATAATCATTCGCGAACCACGTGTTCCTACTGTACCACTATAATGCAAAGTAGACAAAACCAAGAATGACAAGTTGAAAGAACGGAGCTGATGATCGATGTTTAGTCGAGGACAGAGATGCACATACCACATAAGCTGAAACACAATGAAAAATATGAACAATCGAACTACCCTTAATCATCTGAAAGTGTGTCTCCGAGAGGGTAATGGTTTTCTGGAAAACCAATGTAAACGCTGAGCAAATTCGAGAATCTACGGTACAAAACGAGAAACTAGTGTTGGGACTCTACGATTAAGGCTGGCAATGATGTTTGCGAAGAGTGATAGAAATGAAGAACGTGAGACAGTAGCAATGAAGAAAAGAACAAAGAAATAAACATCAAAACATAAAACAACTAGTCATGAATGGTTACGAATGACCCGAAATCGGAAAGCACAATTTGAATAGAATATTTAGCCGGTTGAAAGATAGTTAGCTTTTCTGGCGCAGTGCAAAAGCAATACTACAAGAATAACTTAGTAATCGTTCAACAGTAATTCTTCAATTAGAGGATCAACTGGTGCTGACATGTCCCTACTAAACTGAAGCAAACCGATCATCATTGACGATATTTTCTGAATGCAAATATGTTGTTCGTTAAAAAATACTCAACAGATTTAAAGAATAAATAATGCATCCTGAAGTATAAGAAGTAATGCACAAAATATAACTTGTGTATTTCTTTATAAGATCAATTAAACATCAACCGAAGCAATAGGAGACCTTCTAAGAATCCTGCACTTCATCGAACCATATTGTGGGACTCCATTTATTGTAATAGAGTTTTCAAAAGGGCACGTGTCATTGGTTAGAGGTGCTCTTCGACACACACACACACACTTTCTTTCTTTCTCTCTCTCTCTCTCTCTCTCTCTCTCTCTTTCTCTCTTTCTATAGCCGTACAAATCCTCGCTCCCCTCCGGGATCGATCGATTCCAGACTCGCATGAAAAGGTTCGCTCAATCCACAGAATCTGAGGATTGCCTGTCATGAAGATTTGGGAACGCCTCAGTACGACTATGCCACGACTAAACAGGCTGAATTGACTTGATAACCTACCATCGACATTATGGTCATCAGTTCGATTCTGTGCCGCGAGCTCAGGAAAATTGTTTTGGATGGTATCAGCACTGACATATTACATCGGTAGGCCGAAACAAACCATTATATAGGGCTACTATGCGCTCAACCACCTCTAATGGCGCTTGTTAAAGTCGAATATATGGCGCAACCCTCAGCGACTGAAAAACGTCGAAAGCTCTATCCTTCTATTGCATACAATTTTTTAAAAGAAATGATCTATCTGATACAATCATCTTTTCTTATTTAGTAGAGAAACATTCGAAACTGAGGAATTTCGTATTCTGTTAATAAAAATATAATGCCTGTCTGCTCAATCTCCATTCACTGCCAAAGGCGACTTACCAGTCCTCTAGATACCACTGAATTCTTACCAATCACATAAATCACGTCTAGAAGACTTCAGCAAAAAAATCGTAGAGTAAATTTGTATCGCAGCCAAGAGAATAGCAAATGAAGCAGCTTTCCCTCTAGAATCCTAGTCAGTGAAAAAACTGACCGTAACAGAAGCGATCAACAGAAGAAGATGGCCGAATCGGGCTGTGGCCTCCGAAGCGTGGTGTCTTATCATTAGATGCGAGAATAATGCATTCTGCACAGATTCACGTCCTACTGGAATGATATGCTTCACTAAACAGTATGCTTCGAATCAATAAATTAGCAGGCAATAAAATTAAGTAAATAAAGGTCAAATAATTCTAACTCTAGAGCTTTACTGCGGTGTCAAAGACTATCAAGTAGCATCTGCGCTTAAAAATAATTCCGACTAACCAAGTAGCTGTCCAGACGATTTCATCGATAAGCCTTTTACATTGGGATCAAGCGCCATAATGGCTTTTAGAGCTAGAAATTCAGTTTCAGATATATGCAATTTCCGTAGTTGATGAACCACTTGGTCGACGAAGGCTCTACGCACGGCCCTAAAATTGCCACATTTCAAACATCTTTGCACCAGTCATTATATTTTCCTTTTAGCGACGTTTCAGGTTTTCGATTAACAAACAAAGATCCCCAACTTAAAACTTAAAAGTGGTCTTCCCGGGGGCACACGATCACCACGTCAGGGTAAACGTGAACAGCAATCATTGAACGCGCGATGTGTGCTTGTTTATATGATCCTCAGTCCTATTGCCATCACGCCTACCTAATAATCTTTTCCGTACACTGATTTGCACGTAATCATACTGCTGCACAATCAGTTCCATCTATTTCGACCCCCTCACGATAACTTTGATGACGAAGCAGATGAAATTCCGATAAATTCCACAGCATGGTGACGTCGGAGTTGGTGAACAGCGAGACTGTGTGTGATAAGGATCCTGCGGTGAAGTAGTAGAAAGAAAGCAATCTCCCTGATTGGTTACTGATCCTACAGTTCCAGGATACGTGCAGGCCGATGCGTCAGCGACAACCGGTTTGTTACAATGACCACTAGCGGTTTAGTCTACTGCGAGGCAGCGGTGAACATCAACCTCACAGTCAAAGGAATCGCGAACTTCAAATACGAATGCAAACAGGTCGATCAGATGCGGATGGGGATGCGAATGGGAATGAGGATGAGGATGGGCATGTGCAAGGGGATGGGAATGGGAATGAGGATAGTAATGGGGATAGGGATGAGGATGGTGATGGGGGTCGAGATGTGGAACATTAGCATCAAGCTGCTCCCTCCCTCAACAACAGATAAGCACGAACAACCACTCTTGCCCGATTTGCAAGCACCTGTAGAAGGCGCTGTCCGGCAACTTCACCCACAACATACATACTCGTCGAAGCGGTTGCAAACCTGCTCTTCATTGGTTAATAAAACATGAACGCGCTACATGGTCGAGCCTCACCCGAAATTATTAGTTTTGTTTCGGAAAATATATCTAAAAATGCTAAAGGCATATTTAAGTCTGTTTCATTGTCATATAAAGCAAACGAAAACCATCACGAAAATATTCTATATAAACCAAGTCTTGCAATACTGGTAGCGAATTTTCTGCACTTCTTCCTTAAAATTTCAGTCTAAAATATAGTCGTCAAAGTCATATATTAAATACTCCCAACAAATGCGTAGCTCACCATATTCCTTTACCCGGAACTTTGACAGTAGCAAAGCCAACAAATGGTTGACTATGTTTTCGGTCATACTGATCATCAAGAAAACTGTCCTGAAGCTGATTCTTGATGCTCAAGAACAAGTATAAACAGAAACAGCAAAGTGTGGAGAAAATGCTAGCTTGTGCACAGCTTCCTAGGAAAATCCAAAATTGTCACATGAGTAGTCATCAGAACGTTAAATGAACGCTGTTTCTGGATGAGGTTGGCTAAGTCTAAAAAGCAGCAGTGAGGACGTCGACTATGCCAATAGTACTGGTTGGCAAAAGGTCACAGAATAACATTTTCTCCAAAATCTTAGTTTCTTCTTAATATAGTGATGCTGCTCTTCGTGAAACTCAGGGATGCTTGTGAGCAATGCTAAATTAGAAGATCTAGTTGCCGTCCCTAATAAAAATTCAATTGAAAAATCATTTCTGTGTGGATGAAAATGACTCAAGATGCTCAGTCATCCAAAGAACCGATTTCGACATAAATATAAAGAATCATGAGAGCTAATAGCACTCACATTGTTTAATTTAATTTAATTTGATCCGTTTTTACGTCTACTGTTGCGGATCCCTGCTCTTCTCACAACCAAATCGTTTCCTCGCATACATCATCCACGAAGATCTTTCAAGTTCTTACGTGTGGCTGCGAGTGCTGCTTGAAGATTTTCATTTCATCTTGAATGTTGTACAATGCTTGCCGAGCGAATCTCCCTGGAATCCTGAGATAGCCGGACTAGAGCGTTCCCAATTGGATTGTCGAAAGTGATTTTTTTCCCAGACAAGTTCGGTACCAAATTCCCGACCCCAGAGAGATGACAGGCTTAGTTGGCCCGGAGCGGAATCGAATTAACACCATGCTCGTGATGGCGGACATCACTACCACTGTGCTCTCCACCCCGCATTCACATTTAAAGGTTTGCCAATCTTGACAACAAAATGAGCCCGAATGGTTTGGATGGATATTTGAGTGAACAGAGCATTGCTACACATTCTAATGAAAAACAGATTATATTGACTTCTGCTTTCTTGATGAAAGAAAACTGTAGGAAGAAATGAAAATACTTTTCACACTAGTTTAATGCCTGGTCTCAGTGATCAGTGAAGTGCATCTGTTTTAAAATAACATACGCAGAAAGAAGAAGTCAGAGATGGAACACGAGCAACTAGCACTAGGAAATTTAACGCATGATTATTCGTTAATAAAACATCGCCAATTTCTTTCATACAGGTTGCAAGACTTCCTTTCGTCAGAATTGCTTTGAAATTATTTAAAAAAGACTTCAAAGACAAACAACAGTTTCTATGTTCCCTTGAGAATCACTCAATCTGGCAAATCCTGCAAGATTATTATATGATGCGCACAGAACTTTCACAATGGATTATTTCACTTGGAGATAGCCATTTCCCCACAGCACGATTTGGACAAGAAGAACGGGATCTATTGAACTACTAATGCTAATTTGTATTCGTCTTTGAGGCATGTCACGTAATTAACAAACTAGATTTAAGAACAAAATGATAAATTAGCTCTGTACTCACTCCACTTTCGGGTTTATTAAATGATGTCGCTTATCGTCTCTGAAGGCGTACGCGAAGATTGACAAATTGGACCCTAGTGTATGACCGGACGGCAGAAAAATCTCGTCACAATCGCTTTTGGCCGAGTAGAAACTCAACATGAACAGCGAAAACGGTGTGACACAGTTCCGAACCAAAGCGATCTGAAAATTGCCATTAACTTTTGGTACTAGAGTTTCTGTAAGAAAGCACTTAATTAAAGATATCGCAGCATTTGCAAAAGCTCGCTTGCTGAGAACAGCAAGGCATTGAGCACAAGGTATAAGCTTCCCGAATACTGTTTTTTGGAAAAATTAATCTTTCAAAAGCTTACTGAGCAACGTGAGTTGTATACGGTGAAACCAAAGAGAAGTTTGATTTGCACTTTATTCCATAGAGTACTTTATAAATATTGAGATTATGAAAGAACATACAGAGCACTAATGGTAATTCCATTGAAATTTACAAGAAAATGGTTTGTCGCTAGTTATTTACAATAAAAACAGGAAGCTCAGCTATGCAAAATGTAGGTGATCACACAGTGAAAATGGTTTAAAAAAGGCCTAAAGAAACACTCCAATATTTAGCAAAGTTGTACACTCGTTAATATTGGAGTTCTTCTATGAGGAGATCTGAGCATAGATCATTTTATTTTCAGCATTATATTTACTGAATATTGCAATCAACTGACACGAATGCAGACACCTCTATTCTTTGATCTGACAATAATGAGTACACTTTCCACATTTTGAAATGTCGGTGAAAACTGGGTAGGAACTTCTGTTGAAAATTCGACTCCCTCAAACCGGAAGTCATGCATAGTTAATTAATTTTGGTGAAGTAGGCTAAAGTTTCAACGCGATTATTAGACCATCTGAATAGCTGACAACCTGCTAGACTTATGAAAGAGATCTCGCTCTATTTAAGGGTAAGGGAACAAGTAACGCAGTGGCAGCGATGCCGATCAGTGAGAAAAGTGCTGTTTCGACACTGCGCAGGCTGCCCCGGCTCACCAAACCTCTCGCCCTTCAGGGTCGAAAAATTTGGTATTAGACTAGCATGGAAAAAGTCTATTCTCCGCACTGCAAACAGGAACGCTCCAGCCCGGTTATCTCAGAACTCCAGGAAAAAATAACTCGAGCAGCATTGAATGACATTCATGGCAGAAGGAATGCCCTCAAACAAGAGTCGAACCAACACGAAGAATATGGAAGATCTTCGTGGATGATTAGTATGAAGAAGCAAATCGCATGCAAAAGCTTGTGGGATCTACACAGTAGATGTGAAAGATCAATCTTGTAAGATAAATACACAGTGAAAAGTTAGGATCAAATGCAATTCCTCAAAAAATGCTGAAAAGATTTTTAAAAATCCAAGCCCATATTTGGCAATCAAAACATCAACAACACATTCGAAGATATCTTTACGTTTTGCTGGACGACATTCCATTGATCAAATACTCCGGCATTCGAAATAGCCCGGACGGCTATTGTGCCACCATACGATTGGAAACAGTTCACGTCGAATGTCAAGTATTAAACAAGGGGTAAAATACACCGTATTTTAAAACACATGTTAAACATGCTAGCATACTGGTAGGTGGTGAATATTAACGATGAGCAAGCAATACCTTTTCCTCAGGAAGTATGTCAGCAATTGGTTTCAGTGTGTTCGCGTAGTCAAACACAAATACAATCATCCTTCTCACGTTCTCACTGATTGCTGTTAAATTGGCTTCACCGTTTGACGCATCGAAAATCATCTGGAAACAAATGATCGTCAATTTTTTTGGGGGAATATATCTAAAAGGATGCAAGAACTATAGTGTCGAGCTAAATTCGAAATTGGGAAAAACTAACTCACAATTAAAGTACTGCGATTACAGCTTTTTTTTTTTTTACTATTTCACTCAAAGAAAACCCTTCTGAGATTCCGAATGAGGTACGATATCTTGTCGATTCAGCAATTTTGTCTTCAAAGCAAATTTTGTAACAAGGACGTTGATTTATACCCGTTGTTCGAATGATATTGCAGATGAGATCATCGAATTATTGAATTTGTACTTGCAATCGAAAGCTCGCTTCGTTTAATTCCTAAACTCTTTTCCAAAGATCGACCTTGTTCAGCCTCAGTTCACGCATGGCGGGGGTCCAATAAACATTACTAGGCATTAATATTCAGGTGGGAACTAATTAACGATGAACCCTGGTCTTATTATTGCATGAATTCTGAAAGTTCATAACGTTGTTTTCAGATATAACACCGATTCCGCTTCATGTTATAGGTACCAACCTGAGACCTCGGAGTAATAAAAGATGGTCGATGAACACAGTTCAATAGGGTTGGTAACAATATTGGTGAAACGGGCGCTACGTCACGTAATTGCAAACAGATCTGTTCAATTTCATGAAGTGTTGTCAGAATTTCGTCAAATGGACACGGTTGAATATCTACAGCTGGCGCTGATTCGGCACATGATGAGGGAGATGTAGGATTTTCATCCGAATCGTCCTAAATTTGGATTGAAGAAGAGGCAACATATAACTTGCATGAAAAATACATCAGCGTTTGCAAAACGACGAGCTTCCTACCCTTTTATTCACGCACGGTAAGTCGCTGATCATCGAAGTGCCAGAAAATTTCTTCATAACGACTGGATCAAAGCTGTTAATCAGATTAGTGCCATTTCGACGTGGATTCTTCTGCCGACCAGTTTTATCGCGGTCAGGTCTTATTGCTAGAAAGCGTAATAGATAACCCAGTCATTCTAGTGATGTTCGAGAATTTTAGACAATCGTTTTACAACAGACGACAAAGTTGAGAGAAAATTGCAAATGGCACACGGCGGATTATTTAGTTTCGCATGGAACACACAACATAGTACGCACACTATCCCCCCATGACACAATAAAAGGATAAAGGATAAAGCTCTAGGCGTTGATCAATCCCTGAGGGATGCGCCATGCATTCGACTTCATTAAGCATCGTTGGAGGTGATTGAATGCATATCTGGCCTTTACAATGACTCGCGGTGGCCGGCCGATGTATCGAGCCAGTGGTGCTATCCTCCCACACGAGTCTGGTACCAATTTGCACGTGCGCGTCGCAGTGGCGCCTCCAGCCACTGCGCCACATGCCCTCCCCCCATGGCATATTACAGATAATGATAAGCACAGAGCCCATGGCGTGCAGAACCGCTGATGGCGAGCTAATATATATATATATATATA
>MQTX01000355.1:67271-80701 GCA_009735665.1 Angiostrongylus cantonensis
TACATATATATGATGGATATACACGTGTATGGACATATAATACATATCTATGCATATATATACATGTATACAAACATGTGTCTATATATCGTAGATATTCATATATATAACCGTCATACAAACATCTTATGAACATCCACAGTTGAACGGCTTCGTTTCAGCTCGCTTATCGAGTTTTTTCCAGTAAGGGAACTAACCGTCTGGTTCCATTCCCACGTCGAGACATTTCTTATATCGGCACGAACGACAAACGTTTCGTCCAGCTGAAATATAACTGCAAGAAATTGTATATGAAACAATGATATGCTTTCTGCAGTGAAACACGAGCCGCAGTGATCAGCGAGTTTTCTGTAGCTCTGTTCATGAAAACTGGGTTTTAAAAGCCTCCAATGCTCTTATCACTTATCAGCATGAATAGCTGTATTGCTATGCTTTTACTATTACGATTAATACTATTACTATACTATTATTATTATTGCATTACTTCACCAATTTTGCACATATAAAGGAGCTCGAATCGGTTAGTCACTAAGACGAAATGTTTGCCTTGAATGCAGTTGAATTCAAGGGATGGAATTGCTAACTGCACTACGTCGGATTGACTTGTCCTTCTTGTGTATCCAAAATTATGCCGGTTTATACAGGTGTGCTTGCGCGTACTGTGTACTGCTCGTCGATACCAAGCGTCTGTTACCGACAGGATGGAAAGTACAAACAGGGCGAAATTTAAACAAATCAACTCTACATTAACTCCGGAAAAGGATGACAAGCGACCCGTACGCATACAAAGCACGATCGACCGCAAAACAAGCATCATTTGAATAGCTACTCTTCTGAGTTAAAACTCACTATGCACCAGTGAATTATAAATCTTTCAAAATATGACTATTAACTCTCTAAGACAATGGAAAAAGAACAGTTGCAGATGACAATCACCTTTGTCTATCCTGCACTTCTGATCATAACGGCAGGTATAACTCTTCCCTGCACGTACCTGCAATGAAAGAAAACTTAGTAGAAGTTGACATGGCATTCGTTTTTTATGAAAAAGCAATCAGAAGAAGAAAAGTTGTGGAAGGACACATCTAATCTCACCGTTCGCCGAAAAAAACCCTTGCAACCGAAACATGCAACAACGCCATAATGGCGACCGCTTGCTTCATCGCAGCATACCGAACTATAACAATAATGCATAGTGGAATGAGTAGGAAACTGCGCACTTTTGTGCTAAATCACTATTTACAAGAAAATTGTATTAAGGCAAAAGTAATTATGCATACTTACCACGGCCGCCAAATATCGCGCCTTCAAGCAAAGAATAACTGCCTATATCTTTAATTTTTTTTTACATCTCAATCCTGTATTGGTGAGAATAAAGTAGTTCTATTTATCCTTAATGGCTTGCTGTCTGGTGGGCTGGAAGGAGGAAATGTTTATGGGTATCGAAATATGATGTACAAAAGGGGTCAACTACTCAAGACTCGGTCCTTCTCTTATCCTGGCACGGTTACCTAAGCTGAGGATCTCCACATCTCCATACAGAAACTCGACGAAGAGTTAACTTATGCTGGGAACAGCCGTCAACCTGGGTGAGAAATAGTGAACTTCTAGGCGATGAACTTCATCCTGAGATGTGGTATATTGATTTGATGTGTTTGGTTGACAGAGATCAAGGTATATTCATTAGAAAAGGCAACGGAGATATCAGAAGAGACGGCAGTAGATGACAATGTGGTCGAAGAACCGTCTGCGCGTGGAGATCTTATCTTTCAAGTAGGGTCGCGAAAACTTACTACGTTCAACTATTCATACATTACGCTCTTATACTTCAAAATGTCCTCAGTGATCCAGAATTTTATGGACCAGCTACAACGCGACAGAAGCTGCTTACGAGGGCGGGCATGGTCGTGCACACTTGCGCCCATACAATGATCATCGGTCAACGACCGGATGAGGTTGTTTTAGGGCCCGGTGTACCGTGATCATTTGACACGGACAGAAAGGAAAGTGTACTGTTGAGAACAGCTGTATCTAATGGTGAGCAATGAGTGTTCTTTGTGCTTACATTGCACTGTGATATCGTACATAGTAGTTCCACAAACACATGATTACCACAAGAAATAACACTCAATGGTCAACGTTCTTCGATGTGGTGTATAGGCAGTACTTCTCACCTGCTATTTCTCTTCGCTTTAATTCTCAAGCATTTCTTCCAAGGAATAGCTTCTAGTGTGCCACAAAAACATAATTTGTTTGTGCGTTCCCCTCCAGCAAGTAAAAGCGCGGCGAGCAGATGCGGAAACTAGAGAGAAAAAGCGAATAACAACTAACGTTCGCAACGGAAAGGAACTAACAATCGAAGCCATTGGAGTAAACATAGCCAACTAGCCTGTCAACAGCCAGTACGAACAGGGCTGTACTTCAAAATACGATATATTCTCTGACAAATATAAAGAGAATGTCGCTCTAAATGTAAAGTATAACAGCCGCTGCAGATAAAATCGGAGGAAAAAAATTAACGCACAAATAGTGGGAAATTTATCTGCAACAGCAAAGTGAGTAGTTGTCATGAATTACAAAACCGAAAAACGAAGAACTTATCTTGTGCAAAAACACACAATAAGCGGAATGTGAGTGCATAAAACAGCTCACCATATCGTAGATTCCTCGGTGTTAGCCACGACCTTCGGTGAGAATTCGGAGATCTCGGATTTGAGCAAAGATTCCATGGAAAATGCAGGTTGATTAGGCGATCCACAACCCATCAGCGCGGCGAAGGCATAGGCGGCCGTTGAGGCGCCGCCTGCGTCCGTCATTCCTAAGCGATAAACAGTGATCAAAGACCACGTCGACGATCGGGCGAACCGCCGACATCGCATGCGGTATCGCATGCGGTATCGCACGCGATGTCGGCACACGAATCCAGCAAAGATCCTCGTTCAGGACATCAATGAACAGAGACAGCTATGCGAAGAATACGGGAACGCGTTACGTCACGCAAAAATCACAGAGAACATTCGAAACAGGACAGAGGGGTAACAGCAGCTTAAGTCACGCAGAAATTAGTAGTTTTGATCATGATCAAAGGCCATAGACAACCTAATGAAATTTACAATAAAGGAAAATACCTGCCTAATGATTACAATCAACGCGTGACTATTCGCGTTCGTTTGTATGCAGACAAACCATGGGAATTGGAGGATACGTCCGAAGAATGAGGTTAAAATGGGTAGGCGTCTCGCGACACCTACTCATTTGATACAGTGATAATCGCTAATGCCGAGACACTACGATTTCTTCTACTGAATATCATTAGCTGAAAACATGTGAAATAAACAGTCACAAAAAAGAGGAAGTGAACCGTTGTCATCAATATATACCTCGAAATACATCTAAAAATGAAAAATGTCAAAAAAGATGAAATATCCAACAATAACGACAGGACATAAAACTTGAACTGGTTTCGTGTCATCAAGTGAAGTAGGAACACGTTGCCTCCAGATAACGGAAATTCGCGCTAGCAGAGTTTCGGTAGTTATATTGATGTCCCGGTTCGAACATTACTAAGCAATAACTTTTAAGGATAGTGTGAAGAAGAAGATATGTGAAGATGTGAATGTGTGAAGAAGAGGTTTCTTATTCAATTCGATTAGAAAATAGGTATTGTAGCTTTTCTTTTGATGTTGTTAAGGAAGTGTTTGGTTGACTAGATTTGTGGTAAACTTGACCTTTCCAGGCTCTGAAGGCGAAATTCCTCGAAACGTCAACTGTTACCAATAAATAATGTAAAGTTAACATCCCTGTGTGTGCTAACCTAAGGATAGAATTAAATATTAACAAAGAAGGCGGTCAGGATTGTCGAACTGTCGCTGTCTCATTCAAATAACACTAAGCCTCTGTGTTAAGAAATGTTAAAGTTTGAAGCAACTATAGAAACGTGCATAATGAGCATAGACCATGTAAATGCTATGCGATTTGTCTAAACATGCTTCTGAATTGTGAACGCAAAACAAACAACGAGCACCGTCAAGAATCTGTGAAGCTATGGTATGATATGAGCACGGTTATGGGGTAGGAGGTGTACGTAACGCAATGTGACCGATTCAATGCGCAGCGTTCAAAGATCGTCATCTTCGAAGGCGTGTAGTAAGAAGCGGCGATGAAACTAGTGTTGTTCCCAGAGAAAAGAAAACTTTGTGTCGATCGTAAGCATGCGCACCAACACCGCAAGCTTCAAAGAACAGCCAAGATAAGGAACAGCATAGTTCTCATTCGATAGTTCAACGCCTACTGCTGATTTGTTGAACATTTATTGGCTGCTGACTGGGAAACCAATAACGACAAAAGCGTAGTTGAGTGTACCGATAATTGCTTACTTAATGTGAGTCTCGGGACTAGGTAATGTAACGGTTATTGAGAGCGTGTGCAAGCAAAAATTCGCGCATTGAAAATGTTCATCAAGTGGGCGGAAGGGCGTGGCGTGCTGTTAGTGCACTAAGGCGTTCGTTCACTGATCGTTGCAGTTCTTCCTCAATCAAGGGCAGCCTATGATACACCCATGGAAAAACATATGTTGGGCAAACAGTACATAGAAAACGACAGACGCCTATAAGCATTTTTGTCAAACCGATACTATTGTCATTTCTCTGAATCGAAATACTGAATTTCGCTCGGCCAACACCACATGAAACCATTGAAACGATGCAACATTTTCATGAGAAGCTCTTATAAAATGGAAACGATGGCGTATTTAGAACACTATGGTCGTTCCATGTAGACTAATTTTCATATCATATCCAGTTCGCAAATTCGTAAACATGTATCAGTTATTTCAAAACATTACTGACGTGTGATTACAGAACCAAGGAAGATCAGAAGAATTATTACAATCGTGGAACACAGATGGAAAGAGTCGTTGAGACCAGATAAAGAAGGATGAAGGGCTGCCGTGTTCCCAAAGAAACTCTCGATGCGGATTTAATGATAAAAACAAAAGCTTGAACAATGAACACTTCGCTCAGCTAGGCATTTCGTCAGCACCCGTCATACTTTACGTTTACACACGGAAACGTGTAAAGATCATCTGTGCAGAGTTCGCATTCGTGGGTTCCAAGTATCAGGCGCACTGGTAATGAGTAGGCGGTGTACACCAGATGTGTTCGTCTGATGACCAAAAAAATTCCGAAGTGATTTCACGTTAATAGTGGTTTGCGTCGTGTTAACACGAGTATGAGATGGGTATGGAATCCAATCTTAGCGAATAACAGTCCAAAAGTTAATTCGATGCAGGTTTCTGGAGGCCTTTGGAGGCACGACGTCAGTGTGCAACGCTCCTGTCGAGCTAAACAGTCCTGGCCGCACAACTGCGGCATGTCTACGAAGTGCCTCAAATCCCTTAAAGGATAAAGGATAAAGCTCTCGGCGTTGATCAGTCCCTGAGGGATGCGCTTTGTATTCGACTTCACTAAGTATCGCTGAAGGTAATTGAATGCATATCTGGCTTTTACAACGACTCGCGGTGGCCTGCAGATGTATCGAGCCAGTGCTGCTATCCACCCAGACAAGTCTGGTACCAATTTGCCGACCCCGGAGGGATGGAAAGCTTGGTGGGCCATGGGCGCAGGGATCGATTTTGCGTGCGTGTCGCAGTGGCGCCTCCAACCACTGCGCCACACGTGCCCTCCTCAATTTCCTTAGACCTCATAATTTCATAACTTTAAAGCACATTTCACCCGCATAAATAATAGATGAACGACCATTCAACAAGCGAATGAGTAAGATTTTGGAGTTTGTAGAGTGTAGGTTAAAGGCAAAATTTTCGAAATCGACCGTTTTTTGTTTCCATAAAAATTCGAAGTTGATTTCTGCATTGTTCCAGGGGCAATAAATGCACAAATGGATCGCTTTTACACAATGGAAACTGATATAAACTGATGGCATTCTCTATTTAAGCATCTATTTTATTATTATTATTTCATTATATGACCCAACATCACATTCACCACATTGCGGATTCCAATATTTCTCGCATTCTATGCCCTTCCTTGCATTCCCATGCATGAATATCTTCGGACTCTACTTGCTTCTTCGGTCGGTTGCTGTCCGAGGATAATTCCGTCTTCTCGATGATTGTCATGGTGCTGTAGTCGATTCTCACCGGAATCTTTAGATAGTCGTGCTAGGTCGACCCCATGTGGAGGAAGCCAACTCGTCCCAAATGAGCGTGGTACCAATTCGTGACCCTAGAGGAACGATGTTTGGTTGGCACGGCGGAGGGTCGAACTTCTGCTTAGCAAGGCTGTGTCGTCCCCGTGATTAATCGAAACACTGCTACCGCGTCCGCACCATTAACCATCGACGGTTAAAAACAAAAATTAAAAAACATCAACAGGATTAGTACAGATGGATAGCATAAGAATCGCGGAATCGATCAGGAATAGGTGAACTGGATCACTGCGATGAGTATCAACGGTCACACTAGGTGCTGAAAAATGTCAGCCGAGAATGATGGAACGGCAGTGCCTCATGGTGTGGGAAGGAGAAGCCCATTCTGTTGAGAGTCTGTGCGTGAGTATAAATTTATTGCTCAGACTGATTCATAGAAACTTAGCAAACTAACTATATTTCTTCTAAGAAATCTCGCTGTTGGATGTTAAAACAGTTTCTCTCATAGCTGTTATACCACAGAGCGAAGAAAATTTTTCCAAGCACTAGAAAAATGAAGTATTTACTAGTTCCAGAGAATTGCTCCCGTTGCTATGGAACAACATTCTGCGACGAACTGAGAAAAACAGGAGTGGACGTGGTCGTGAGTGAGAAAACCAACATATCGCACCGGCTCGTTCACTGTTGACTGCAAGTCTCTACTCTTGTTTATGGTCACAAAAAACCGCTAGCATTTATTTATCAAATGAAACTCAAATAGAATTACAGAGTATTTATTAGTGTGTTATTAAAAAGTACATAGATCAAGTTTACTCATTGCTCAGTAACATATTTTGGCAGAACGACATCAAAATTTATGACAGTTACGCGACGTTAAGATATAGTTTTTATTTGAGCACGATAGAAGGCGCCAGATGACTAATTCATTCCTACGAACGCTGCAACAGATTCTCATAGCAATGACGATTTAAGCGGTAGTTTTTTACCAGATTAAAAGCTAACAACTGGACAGTAAACATCAACCCTGAAGCACTAACGCTTAACGGCCTTTTTTCCTTCATCATCAAACGAATGATGTTCAGCACTGAATACTGCATCTACACATTAAACGACGCTAATAGTCAAGCACAGAATTCCATCCCAAAGACCAATGTTAGACTATACATTTGTGATTTGGCACAACACGTAGCCTTTCCATAATTAACAATATTCATGCGAAGTGTTTTCTTGGTTTGAATTTTGCTCTCTGAAGCAGGGGCCGGAAAATTTACTGTAATTCACCAAACTTATCGCCCAGCAGTTTTTCAATACTTCAAAACATCTAAGCACTATCTTGCTAAACAAACTGATGCTACTTTTCACATTTCGCGTATACAGAACAAATACATATTCACAAAGATAATGGGGTTCTTACGAAAAAACCGAATAAATCTAGAAACTTACCACCAATTATCATACAACTCTTCATATAAGTTTCCGTCATTGAACAAGTGCTTAATCGGTAAACAATAAAGTGCCTAACTTGTCGAGCTTTGGATTTGTAGTTGCCCGGTCAAATGGCAGTGGCTTACCATCATCAGAATAGGAGTGGCTCAGCAGAAAATCTCCGCGGATGAAATGGTCACCGACTGCAATCAAGTAGGCACGGCGGTGTTATGCTTGTGTATTTAATACATCGTAGAAGACGCTGAATCAGGCACATTTTCGTGTACGCTCCGAGCCAACAAACATCAGCACGACTGACTCATCGCTATGAAGTAATACTCTTTGAGTCATTCCGTCGTCTCCTTTCGCAGTTGTATTTCCGCATTTCCCAGTGATCGCTCACCGACTTCAAGTAACGGGAAAATCGTACTACAGTAACATACGACTTCCAGCATCGTAATACGGGGTTCATGTAAACGTGTCGACATCGTTGGTAGAAAACGATCCAAGAAAGCGCTGTCTCGACGCTGATGTTCCTTCCATTTTTGGCCTTTTTATGTTCCTCTGTGTCTAATGGAGAGCACACAACAAAATATAAATGGTTGCAGTAGCACAACTCACGCTGCATCAGCTTCGGCACCAACGCCACAACGGCAGAGCGAGGAAAACATCTCGTTCCATCAGAATACTAGCATAGCAGGGCCATACAGATCGCTCAGCAGCTGCGTGTTGGCAACACTCAGCTTATGCACCGCTACTACGTGCTGCTGCAATGCCTGCTGTAGATTGACCGGTCGGAGACTTTTTAGAACAGCAAACACACTTCTACGTTGGTTTCGGCTTTCACCAAAGACAGGAACTTTGACGGCCAGAATTTTAACAAGACAATGGTGAACTTGAAGCATCAGTTACTATTTAACGTGAAACAACGTGTTTAACGATAACAGTAATCGATCTCCGGTCATTACTCTCCTGTAGATATGGAAATGAGATTGTTTCACCGTCCGCTCCACACAGGAGAAGATGAACAAACGTTTTGAGTTGTTGAAAGAACAGTCAAAGTACATAAAATCTACCCGAGAGAAACCGAAGAAAAACAGGCTTCCATTTCTGAATATTCGAATGAATCTGTCCGAAAGCGGCTACATCACTAAATCGTAACGAAAGCAAAGTAGTAGAAACATACCGGTTCATTACCTCTCCTCTCACTCCTCATTGATAAAAGAGACGCTTCTAATATACATGTTACCAACAGATAGGAGTGTGTGCACAGGAAGGCAGTAGAAAGAAGAATCCCTGAAATTGGCCCGGCAAAAAACTATTTCCAACGACTTCGAAACTGTGGCTCTTCGGAATAGATGTAAAGTAAAAACCACGCCCCCTAACAATAATTCTGGCGAGGATAAGGTCCCGTTAATCCTGTCATTCATTTCCAACGAAGTAAGTGCACCTATAAAACGTTGTTTAAAAAGGGACGGTATGGTGTAAAGAAATCGACAGCAGTCACTGAATTAGTGCCGAGCTCTCCAAGACGCAAGCTAGTTCGTAACCATTTGTAAAACGTCTATGCGAAACGTACAATTCCACAATTTTCCCTGACTGCAGAGAGGGTGATTGCATAAGTTCTGGTACGGCTTATCCAATCTCTTGCATAGCTTATCGAGAGCAATATATTAAGGAGACTAGTAGGCCACTGTAGGTCTGTATAAAGGAATACTGAGTCGGTAAACTTAGAGTTAAGCCAAATACTGCATGGGCGATCATAGGACACAGAGATATAACGGGGAAAATTTTGAAGTATTAGTTATCATTCTAGCATAAAAACCGAAAACTTCAGTCCTTAAAACTCTCGAAGAATTCCGGACGAATTCCATTAAAATGAACTGCAGATATTGCCTCGCTATCAAACGTGATCTCGCATAACAACTAAGAGTGATATTTTATTGTGATAAGAGACCCATTATCCATTAATGTGAACTGTTTTCAGTTGGTTTCCATGTGAAGTGCTCAAAAGACTCATGGAAAGCAGTGAGTGTGGAAAGAGGCAACTTTGCTTTCCATGCGATTGAAATCTAGGTTTCATGATTTTTTCCTATTAGAGTTATGGAGGTGTTTGGCTGATTGGATTGCAGTTAACTTGATCGTTCCGTACTCTGAATAAGGCCTAATCCGTCGGAACGTCAGCTTTTGTGAATAAAGGGTGTACTAACAACCATGTATATGCTAATCCAGAAAACGGTAAATTGTGATGATCTTATTTCACTGACATATATCACTGAAATCGACCATGTATGGCGACACTTATTAGACCTTTTATGGATCCATTGAAGATGGAAATCTGGTGATGCTGAGCTACAACGGACTCATGTATTAAGTGTTTACTGCCCGGACGCTGTGCTTGTGCAGCAACATCTCATACTAAGTGCTAAGGTTTGGATAGTAAACAACAAAGGACATGCTAGCATGAAAGTCTGCGCGTGGACGAGACATGGAGTCTTGTGCTGAAAAACCATTAAGAAACGCATAAAAAGCATACATTTAAGGATTTGGTTTAACAATACTGGAACTCTGGCATACAACCCAGCATAAACACAATGTTTCTGGGGCAACGGTATTCGTTTCCAACACTGACAAGCTGGCTTAATGTTTGCGAGATTTCGTTACTGTTTAAGTGTAGAACAGAAGCATTTACCAAGGTGGTGTTCAACTTTATTTGACGGCACCTAATGCGGCGACCGTAATTGTCGTTTAGTAGATAGAAACCGATGGAAAAGGTATTCAATGGGTTTACGATGGTTGAAAAATATGAGGAAATAAGTATCTGAATAACAATAAATTGCTATCGAAATACTATTTTGCCGTATTTATAAAGCTATACTTGAAACCATTTGGTTTTGAAGGGCAGTTAACTGACAACTTCGGTGATATGGGTGGATTCAGTACACCTATCGATGTAGGAAAAGGAATTCGTTTTTTTTTTTTGTAGAACAGGGTGAGTTGCTGAACTAAAAATATGTGGTGATCTTGTTGTCCAATTAGAAACATTGGAACGATGGTGAGGGTAACGTTGCCCAACTGTTGGCAAGGGCGCCGGGGGCTGACAAGGCGAATCGCAAACGACTCAGATCGACAGGGGCAACGAATTGCTGCGTGATCTCTGCCCTGGTACGCCCGCTCTTTGCCCAATTGCACTTTCGTGTGTGCGCCCTCTCGCTCCATGCCCGTTCTTCGGTCATCTACTGGTCGCAGTTTGATCGAGTCTTCTGTGTCGTCCTGGTACTGATAACTATTCGCTCGAGAAGTGCTATGAACGTTTTGCCAATTGAATTCGTCTTGTTCTAGTTTACATAACAAATCGACCTATATGCACATATCAAAGTAATTTGCACGTTCGCTCATCATTTACGAGGACAGATGAGAAGCGGACGAGAAGGAGCTGAAGAGAGGGAGAATGAGGAGAAGACGGAACGAATTCGTGGATGGTGAAGCAGTGGTGCTGCGACCGACATTGCTGTCAGAATTCGATTTCTCATCCGTGTTTACAGTATAGCCAGCCACTCTTTCCTTTTATTCGGAGGCCGGCCGCATTGGTTTTTGCCCTTTTTGTTATTCCGGCCACGTTGGCACCCTCCGTGTTGATAACACTCTATAACGAGAGCGTCGTCGAGGGAAGTTTTCCTCTCTCAGTAGTGACGGTGAGGGCACAGAGATTGCGGTCGCCTACCTAGTGCAGCCTTAGTGAACATGGCTAAGTACATTTATCGATACGCTGAAATTCAAAGGTTTGAAAAATCTGTGAAACCTGTTCGAAAAGTTCATCTACGTCCTGACGTAATTCGTCAGTTTAGTGTGAGAAAAGTTCTTGCAAGGAATGAAAAACGCGCACGATAGCGATAGTTTCTATGGGCATCATCTGATCAATTCAGAACTATTCTTTAAGTGTTATAGCTCAGACGGAACTTCGGTGAAACAAACACAGCGCTTCTAAAACTGCTGTGAGGAGGAAACAATTACCACTGCTTGCGATTCTCCACTTATTGTCTGGTACATCACATTAATGTGTTGATTAGAGGACTACTTTGGGTAAGTCTGCTACACAGCAGAAATAGAAACGCTACTTTTTGTAATGATAGCTCTCTTACAGTTATAGTTGTGGAAGAAATTACGTAAAGCTAGAGGTCGGAAGAATCTAAAAGATTCCTTAATAATGATTCTTTAAAAGACTGTATGTCACGAAAATAATATTGTTGTCCTCTGAAGTGAAGCAATTGTCGTTGTGTCAAAAATTGAGTAGAAATTGACACTTATACATATCACAACTTTATCGCGGTGTATTGCTCTATGGAAAAGCTTTTGAAAAGATGACCTATTCCTGAGTTTTCTTGATAAACGTTCGTCGCCACGTACAGCTTTTCCCATTTTCGCTGACCTCACATTCCTGAAAGATACCAACCGTTGAGTTGTTAAAAACGCCCGTTAAAGATTTTTCTAATTAAGATTTTTGATTAAAACACTGTCTGATTTGAATTCAACCAAGGATTTTTTTCTATGTTTGAAGTTGATAGAAGAAAATAGGATACGATACCGACGATATTTTCCAGTTATGCTTTTTATCGAAACGATTACTCGCAACAGATTCCGTATGACTCGTAAGTAGTGGTAATCAAAAACAAAAAAGTTCAGATCTAAAAGCTTTGTTGTGTATGACGCTGCATTCGGATAAGGCCAATTTCTAGTGGAGCGATCGATTATGACAATGGTGCTGCCTAGCAGCGTAAAAGTGCTGGTGTAATAGGTGGTAGCGCCGGATACTGCAAAACATCCAAACTTTGCCTCTTTCGATTAATACTGGAAGTTCATGGCGCAATAACTTCTTCCTAAAGCTTGTTTCTGTGATGCTGTAATAGGTCTTTTCGCTAAAGCCAATGATTCGTGCCAGTGAAGGTGACGAGGCGACCCAGCTGCCGTCTCTAATAATAATCTGCTTAGAAAATCTTTTTTAGATGAGTACAAATGATTCATGGATGCTGAGTAGATTAAAGAGCCTACATAGAGTAGAAATACCCAAATATCTGGAAGCGCTTTAAATCCATAGTAGTAAACCTCTACAAGAAAAGCAGTTCAGATGGTTTTTGATTGATATTTGGGTGAATAAAACATTTTTAGACATTCCAAAGTAAAAATGCGCAGCTCCTTTTTTGCCTTCTCATAAAAGAGAGTTTAGAAGGTGCTATAGCAAATGGAGTGAATGAAGTTGATAAATATTGGCCATGGTGATCTCGACCAGTGCTCAAATGTAAAAGCAATTTCCTCGTTTAGAATGAAATTCTCCTCAATGGAAGGGAACGTTTAAAGGTGTCAAATACTTTATTCTTACTTGATACTTAAACAGCCCATCCTAATTTATTGGCGGACTCCAGCATAATCTCCATTTTTTTTGGAGATTTGCTGTTTAAGCCACTGTGGTCGTGGTTCCCTGGAATTCCGAGGACCCACTGTGGTTCCACGATATTCCAAGGTCAGTCTGGTCAAATTCTGCCCCACGTCTTCACAACCACGGGCAGTCGCAGCCCTTGTCGGTCAGAGGGAGATTTGCCACCATGCTACTAATTTTTTACCAGGGTGGTGGAGGACCCTGGTATTGCTTTGCTCTCTTAGCTAGGCTTCCTGACCGAAACGCCGGACTCCTTCTCAACTTGAGAGACCCTGCCAAGGGGATGACCCCCCCCCCCCCCCCCCCCCCCCCCGGCCACTACTCTACTGCAGGTATATAGATGATTGTTTTGTCATCTTCTCTACTCAGGAGGAGATGGACAAATGCTTTGAATTATTGAATGAGC
>MQTX01000355.1:80797-154526 GCA_009735665.1 Angiostrongylus cantonensis
AGGAAGAACATCTAGCCACGACGAGGCGGTAAACCATTTTGGCAGGAATGGTGTCAAACAGCAATGTGAAGCTGAGAGATTTTTTCCCAACAAGGTTTGCGCAAAGACTAGCTTCCATTATAGAAGAAACCTAGCATCAGAAAGAAAAACATCCAATTCGCCGGCCTTGGTGGCCGCCTTTAGAGCAGTATTACATAATTATCTTGGAGACTCCACAAAAAAATTTGGTTAATCAGCAAAATACTACTTTAACGCTACTTGTGCTTGGATCATAAGATTCGTGAACATAGAGTGTTTGCGTACCTGAGTATGTCACTAAAAGTAGTTACTCCCCGTTGTTGGGTCTGTCACAGAGCTTGGAAGCCATGTCAAAAACTTACAGAAATTAGCGTGTTGTTTTGAATATAGAAATAGAAGACGTCCTCTCCTATATTTCGCTCCAAATTCTCATGGACTTCCTTCAGCCTGTTTCCTTCCATAGCAATAGTTATCTGAATTACTCGTACAGTGTTGTTAACATAAAGCTGAGAAGGAAGTAAAATAGTCTCAATCTGTATTAATTCAACAACATAACACTTTTGCCTTCATTATACCTGATATTATTCCGTTTTAATTAATGTTTTTGTGTTCACAAACATGTATTACGTGGTGTAACAGTAAATGATACCGAAAATACATGCAAATGTGAATCAAATCAGCTAGCCTTGTGTTTCTTGCCGTCATATCCAAAATCGGTGAAAGGTTCGTCGAGCTTGAAGCTATATTGAAGGTTTTTTGACGGATCGCCAGTGGTATAGCTGTAATGAAACAATGGTAGACATCCCCTTTTCATTGGAATTATACATAAATATATATATATACATATAGTTCACGGATCCCCTTCATATGAGGGGCCTCGAGCCGGTTAGTCGCGAGGCTACGTGGCGCATCCCCACTCGGCGGATAGGGCGGTTAATCGCGGACCAAAAGCGACCTTTGTTTCCCTGAAACGCAGGTGGATCCAGGGATGGACTCCCTGTTTTTGCTGCGCCGATTTAGCACACACTTTTTATTGTTCTACGAGTCAATTCGGCCAAAAGCCTGCAATCAAGTGACAGGGAAGTATATGGGAGGCGGTTAGGAGTCGCCTCCAACAAATAAGCTCCATGTCCACTCTGGGAGAGCCTGGCAAGCTACCCGTGAGTATAACCAACTTCCACATTCAGAGCCCAGCAAGTTATACGTGAGTATAAAAATGCTCAGCACAGTAAAAAAAAACGGGCCTCATTCTCCTGACACCGAAGGAGCCCCCAATTTCGCAGCGTTGGGTAGGACGAGTGCGGAGAGGCTGCTAAAATCTCAGGGCCAATGGAAGCTACCTGGATCACGAAGAAATATGGTGACGATCTGTACATACAATGCACGTGCATTTGCATCCGAGTCCTCGATAGAAGACTTGGTCATGCAAGCAAGAATGATAAGGAACGACGTCATCGGTCTGGCCGAGACGAGACTACGCCGCCCATTCAACGCTGTCTATGACACCGGCTTTGACAATCTTCGTCGTTTACGCGCCAACATCAAACTATGACGAAGAGCCCCGACGTTTAGAGCTCAGCAAGCTATACGTGGATATCAAATACGCTAAATACTGTTTAAAAAAACGGGCCTCATTCCCCTGACCACGAGAGAGCCCCCAATTTCGCAGCGTTGGGTTGGACGAATACGGAGAGGCTGCTAAAATCTCAGGGCCAATGGAAGCTACCTGGATCACGAAGAAATATGGTGACGATCTGTACATACAATGCACGTGCATTTGCATCCGAGTCCTCGATAGAAGACTTGGTCATGCAAGCAAGAATGATAAGGTACGACGTCATCGGCCTGGCCGAGACGAGACGACGCCACCCATTCAACTCTGTCTATGACACTGGAGAAGAACTGTTCCTCGGAACATACGACAGCAGAGAGTAGGCGGTGTCGGCGTTCTCGTCAACACGAGTTTGTCCATAAACATCGATTCTTTCGAAGAACTTACAACCCGAATCGGCCGTTCACGATTAGAAAGATGTGGATCAACACCGGCTTTGACAATCTTCGTCGTTTACCCGCCAACATCAAACTATGACGAAGAAGAAGTCGAAGCGTTCTACATGGACTTGAAGAAGTTCTACAGAGAAGACCATACATTATTCGAGGTCATCATTGGACATTTCAATACCAAGAAGAAGGTCTGAGGAATGTCGCATTGGGACACATAGATTAGAATGGAACAAACAGGGTAAGCCGCTCTCTGAGCCGTCTGAGCCTATCGTGACGATCAAGACCATTCATGGTAACTAGCAAATCCAGGAGCTCCACCATCAATGCTGGACATGGGATTCTCCCTATGGAGAGCAGGTAACGAGATAGACCATATGTATCACCTGCACCTGTAATCCCGTTGCTCATCGAGTGACTCGAGCGGGCGCCAATAAATCTTCCATTTTTCCTTGTCGCGTGCAAGAGTGGCGTAGTGGGTTGTACTCGCACTAGGGATTCGTCAACCATCATATCCTTTTTCTAGGCTCTTCGTGATGAACTCTGACCATCGGGTCGGTGGTATTCCACCAGTGCGTTTTCTCGGGGAATCCAGTCACTAACGGCGCTCGTCCATCGGTTGTCATTCATACACATTACGAGTCCACCTTATCTTCGACTCTTTGGCGTACTAAACGGCATCTTTGATTTTTGTTGGTTGACGCGGGTCGGAGCATTGGATCCCATCCCTTACTTGTGTGAAACGGGATACTCCTAGCATCGTCCTTTCTTCTGCGCGTTCCATAACGCTGAGTGATCTTTCATCCTGCTTACACAGCGGCCAGGTTTCCGACGCATACATTAAAGCAGGAAGAACCGTCGAGTCGAAAAGGTGGGCGGGGCGTCGGGCGTTCTTTGTTCTTTTCACTACATCCTCGATGCTCTTGAAAGTTCCCCAAGCCGCTCGTTTCCATCTGCTCAGCTCTGGAGCTAAGTCATTCATTATATTGATTTCCAGACCTAGATAGACATAACTGGAGCACTCGGAGATATTCGTTCCGTTGAGCGAAAATGAGGCATACGAAACCAACACGTTCCTCATAAACATCGTTTAGGAGAGATTTAGTCGAAGACCAATCTTTCCACACTCTTTATCAAAGTAGGTAAGTATACGTTCCACTTGGCTAATATTTGGTGTTATAAGGACGATGTCATCAGCAACGCGAAGATGATGTAACTGCAGACCATCGATTTTCACTCCCATATTATCCCATTCCAATGTTCGCATGACGTTCTGAAGGGTGGCGGTAAATAACTTTGGCGAGACTGCATTGCCTTATCTAACTCATTTTTTGACGTCAACGTTAATATCGTTGTAGAATAGTGAAATCTTGGTTGTGAAATTTCTGTACAGCTCACGAAGAATCTTTACATACTGAGAAGGGTGTCTTTGACTATCAGGAGCTTCCATGACTGCTTTTTCTCAATTGAATCTAAGGCCTTTTGTAAATCGATGAAAGTGAGACACAGCGGCATATTGTACTCTCGCGATACTTCAATGAGCCTCGCTATCGTGTGAGTGTGGTCCATCGTACTACATCCTTTTCGAAACCCTGCTTGCTCACATGGTTGTCCTTCGCCTAGTGTTCTGTCAATCATGTTTAAGATGACTCGAATGAAAAGCTTGTAGACGTCAGACAACAAGCAGGTTGAGGGATAGTTGCCGGTATCGTGGAGCTTGCCCTTCTTGAACACTATCGCTATCTCGCTGGTCTTCCACTGAGTAGATCTTGTATCCACTAGGACCTTGTATTTAGACAGGTAACGTGTGAAGAGCCGAGCCAGTGTGTTTACGAAGACTGGCGGAAGGTTCTTGAGATGTTCCGATCTTACCATGTCCAGACCTGGTGCTGTTCGATTTTTCACCGACGAAATGGCATGCAGGATTTCCGAAGGGAGAGCCGGTGGAACAACATAACCATCCTCTTTTATTTCATAAGACTGGAGGCGGACGTGGCTATCGAAGAGATCTGAGTAGTATTCGTGAATGATTTTCTCCATTGCCTTTCTGGACGCTGTTATTGTTCGGTTTGGGCGTCGGAGTGCAATCATCTTTGTCTTGTAATTGGCAGAGCTTCGTTGTCCTTTGCGTATGCTTTTTCCAGCTTTTGCAGCTTCGACCATTACTGCTGCAATTCTCTCTTAAAATCTTTTTTTATCGCCCGCCTGCATTGTTTCGAAGTTCTAACGTTAGTTTACGGTTGCCTGCAGCTCGTACGACTCCACGCTGGCCTATCAACTCGAGAGTTTCTGGAGACAGACGTCTCTTGATGACTTTCGAGTTCAGCTTTCATAGCTCTAATGTGAGGGTGTTGAATGAGCCGATCGTATTCCTCGTCGATGTTATCGACAACGGCATCTTCCCAAGAGCCGACTAATGAATTGAATAGGTCCCTGTTTGAGGTGGCTCTGGGACTTCGCTTTTTGAGTTTAGCGGTTTTTTCTCCTTTCCGCGAAATATAGAATTTATCACCAAGGAAACGGTGGTCTGATCCCATGTAGAGTTTTGGGACAACAGCGACATTGGCTAGGGAAAACCTTCTATTAAGCATAAAGTGGTCTATTTCGTTATGGTATTCTCCAGTGGGATGCTCCCACGTCCAGCGTTGAGCGTGGGCCTTCTAAAATTGCGAGTTACCACGGATGGTCTTGGTCGCCATCATGACTAACTCAGAGAGCCGCTCATTCTCTCTGTTCCATTCTAATCCGTGGGTCCCAATGTGACGTTTTTCAGAGGTTCTTCTTTGTCCAATCTTGGTATTGAAATGTCCAATGATGACCTCGAATAATGTATGGTCTTCTCTGTAGAACCTCTCCAAGTCCATGTAGAACGCTTCGACTTCTCCTTCGTCTTCGTTTGATGTTGGCGCGTAAACGACGAAGATTGTCAAAGCTGGTGTTGATCCACATCTTTCTAATCGTGAACGGCCGATTCGGGTTTTAAGTTCTTCGAATGAATAGATGTTCATGGATAAACTCGTATTGACGAGAACGCCGACGCCTCCGACTAATCTACTGTCCCATGTTTCGAGGAGTAGTCCTTGTCCGGTGTCATTGAGGGCGTTGAATGGATGACGTCGTACTTTATCCTTCTTCCTTGCATTATCAACCCTTATATCGAGGACTGGGATGCAAGTGCATGTGCATTGTCGGTACAAATTTTCATCATAGTTCTTCGTGGTCTAGGCAGCTTCCGTTGGCTGTGAGATTTTAGCACCCTCTTCGTACTCGTCCTACCCAACGCTGCGAAATTGGCGGCTCTTTCGAGGTCAGGGAAATGTGGTCCGTTTCTTTTACTGTGTTTAGCATTTTGATAACCGCGTATAGCCTGCTGGGCTCTGAACGTGGGGGCTGTGGGTATACTCGCGGGTAGTTTGCTAGGCTCTCCCAGAGTGGACATGGAGCTTATTTGTTGGAGGCGACTCCTAACCACCTCCTATGTACCTCCCAGCCACTTGATTGCAGGCTTTTGGCCGAATTGACTCGTAGAATACAATCCGCATAAAGCGAGAACGCAGCCACACACGCATGCATGAATACTTCTAGCAAATACAGAAAGTATATGCCATATCGGCGCAGCAAAAACAGGGAGTCCATACCCTGGATCCACCTACGTCTCAGGGAAGCAAAGGCCGCTTTTGGTCCGCGATTAACCCGTATCCGCTACCTGTGGACACGCCATGAACCCTTGCGGCTAACCTGCTCGAGATCCCTCATATGAGAAAGATCCATGTAAGTAGACCACATCATAGGAAATTGAAGGTTTTGCCTAACCGATGTCACTGTTGTCTCAAAATTCTATATGGGTCCTCACCATCTCCAAATTCGCATCATATTTCATATTTGTTGATGGAAAGGAGGAGAAGCCCATAACTTCAAAAAACGAATTCTGGAAAGCACCACGTACTGGTTTATGGGGTTTATCGGGTCCATTCGTGCGCTGTTGGGAAGATGCCGTTCTTTACAGCATCGGCGAGGAATACGATTGGTTTGCTAAATACCTTTACTTAAGCGCAATGAGATCTTAGAGCTCGAAAGCCACCAAGAGATATTTTCGTCCATAAACATTCGAGTGGGTACATCGACGTAGAAATGCACGAGCTGCCGCCTCGTGAAGTCCGAATTTCAAAAGTAATGCAGAAAGGCCATAAAAGAAGATGTTGAACAGAAAAGAGCACCAAGTATGGTCGAAGCTGTAGAGGGTTGGAAGGGCATTGGTAATGACCACCGAAGCTTCAGCAATTGCAGGACCAAGGATTGCACTTCAACGGCCAAACGGAACTGCTACAGCGTCCAGAAAGGCAATGGAGAAAATCATTCACGAATACTACTCAGATCTCTTCGATAGCCACGTCCAACTTCCGTCATGTGAAATAAAGGAGGATGGACATGTCGTGCCACTGGTTTTCCCTTCTGAAATCCGACACGCGTTTCGTCGGTGAAGAATTAAAGAAAACCGGATCTTAAAAGGATGAGATCTGGACACCTGAAGAGATATCCGCCAGTCCTCATAAACATACTATCGCATCCATACCTGTCAGAATACCAGGTTCCCATTTGATGCAAGGTCATCAAGACTGTGAATCGCGCAATCTGCTTGGCGTCTTTTGCATTCCGAACTGGAGGAAACAAGCGGCTATTTTTAAGAGCATCGAGAATATACTGAAGGGAACAAAAAACACCTGACTCCGTGCCCCATCTTTTCGTCTCCACGATTCTTCGTACCTTAACGTATGCGTCAGAAACCTGGTCTCTGCGCAAGCAGAATAAGAGATCACTCATCGTTATTAAACGCGCAGTGGAGAGAATGATGCATAGAGTATCCCGAGTCGGGAAGGTATCCAAAGCTACGATCGACGTCAACGATCGAAAATCAAATGCACTGCTCAATACGCGGTGCAGAAGGTAAGGTGGGCCTGGCACACAATGCGTATGAACGTTAACCGATTGACAAAAGCCGTTAGTAACTGGATTTCTTGGTATGTCAGAGGTTTTTCAGGAGGACAGAACCCAAAGCCAAAGTGCTACTCGAAATTCTTAGAAAAAAGTTATGATACTCAGAGAGTCACTAGAGCGACCAGAACCTACTGGGCTACTGTTGCACCCTACATGTAGAAATGGAAGATTTCCTGTCGGCCGCCTGAGTCGCTTGATGATCGAGAGGACGACAGGTGACAGGTGATATGGGAGTTATAAAAAACTTTTATTTATATCATACAGAGGGCGCGTTTAGCGCAGTGGTCGGAGGTCTCCTGTAATACACATGAGATCGATCCCGCATCCAGGATCTCCGAGCCTTTCATCCCTCCGGTGTTGGCAAATTGGTGCCAGACTTGTCTAGGAGAGTAGAAGCACAAGCTCGATACATCGATAGGCCAGCACGACTCACTATAAAGGCCAGATATGCATTCATCCACCTCCAAACGAAGTTTAATGAAGTAGAATGTATGGCGCGTCCCTCAGGGATTACTCAACACCGAGAGCACTTAGAGCTTTATCCGTATATTTAAATCCTTCAACCAATTTATAGCCTCATTGTGACTGGGAGGTATTTCTGGGTGTCGGACTTCGATGTACAACAGGGGAATTCGTCCACCGGCAGGGTTTCCCAATCTCAGGAGGGGTCCGACATTTGGATCAGGCAGCCTAGCTAAGAGTGAACCAATACTAGGATTCACCACCATCCTGGTACGAACTAGTAATAAATTAGTAATAGCATGGTGGCAAATCTCCCTCCAATCCAAGGGGAAACTGCCTAAGGTGGTGACGACTTGGGCTAGACCTTGGCTGGCCTGGCTGACAGCGGGACTGCAGAGAACTACAATAGCTAAACCAACAAACTTCCGATCGAGATTATGCTGGAGCCCGCACAACCAGTGAGGACGGGCCTTCCAAGTATCCTAAATGAGTATATATGTATATGAAGTCTTTATACTGACTTCGTGCTAATTCGTTCACGTAAAAAATTGTTAGTTTCTCTCACCGAAGGGCATTTAACATATTCTGGGTTACACACTGAATAAGATAAGAGCTGGCCATTGACGAAAAAATGCCAATTCACTCACGTGTAACCGCCGCTCGTGTTTGACTTCATCAGAAACTGGCCTTTTCGCATTTTTCCAGATATCATTTTCCTAACTAGCCATGGCACACCTAAACGAAAAAACTAAAAGCTTAAATGGTTGAAAATTTCAAGAACGACTGAATGCTATCCGTGAAAACCTCAACCTTCATAAGAGATCATGAAATGGAAAATGTGGGCACCTTACCGTTACGAAACCAAAACAAAGGCGATGAAGTGTAATATCATCTGTGTGGATCTCATGAAAAGCTCACTGAATGAAATATGGGATGCCAGAAGAACTGCCTCTAAAGAACTTACAGACATGACCTCCTCACAATCCCAAAATTGTCATGAACATTTTTTCTCGCTTTTGTAGCAACGCGATTCACACGCTCACGTAGACAAGTTTTACATTGGAAGCATTCGCAATGTACACCTATGTATCAACCCTTTGAGAATGAATGATAAGCATTCAATATATATATAAAAAAAAATAGGGGGTTATTCTCGGACCAAAAGCCATCTTTGGTTTCCTGAGACGCAGGTGGATCCAGGGGATGGACTCCTTGTTTCTGCTGCGCCAATTTGGCACATACTTTCTGTATTTGCAAGGCGTATTCATGTATGCGTGTGTGGGTGTGTTCTCGCTTTATGCGGATTGTATTCTACGAATCAATTCGGCCAAAAGCCTGCAATCAAGTGACAGGGAAGTATATGGGAGGCGGTTAGGAGTCGCCTCCAACAAACAAGCTCCATGTCCACTCTGGGAGAGCTTGCCAGGCTACCGTGAGTATAACAGCCCCGACGTTTAGAGCTCAGCAAGCTATACGTGGATATCAAATACGCTAAATACTGTTTAAAAAAACGGGCCTCATTCCCCTGACCACGAGAGAGCCCCCAATTTCGCAGCGTTGGGTTGGACGAATACGGAGAGGCTGCTAAAATCTCAGGGCCAATGGAAGCTGCCTGGATCAAGAACTATGGTGACGATCTGTACCTACAGTGCACGTGCACTTGCATCCGAGTCCTCGATAGAAGACTTGCCAACATCAAACGAAGACGAAGGAGAAGTCGAAGCGTTCTACATGGACTTGAAGAAGCTCTAAAGAGAAGACCATACATTATTCGAGGTCATCATTGGACATTTCAATGCCAAGATCGGACTGAAAAGAGCTTCTGACCAAAGTCACATTGGGACCCACGGATTAGAATGGAGCGAACAGGGTGAGCGGCTCTCTGAGTTTATCATGGCGACCAAGAGCATCCATGGTAACTAGGAATTCCAGAAGCCTCACCGTCAACGATGGACGTCGGAATCTCCCATTGGAGAGCACCATAACGAAATAGACCACACCATAGTAAATAGAAAGTTTTGCCTAACCAATGTCGCTATTGTCTCAAAATTTTACACGGGATCAGACCACCGTCTCCTTCGTGCAAGATTTTATTTATCGCGGAAAGGAGAAAAAGCCGCTAAATTCAAAAACCGATGTCCTAGAACCACCACAAACTGGGTCTTATTCAACTTATTAGTCGGCTGATGGGAAGATGCCGTTTCCGCCAACATCGATGAGGAATACGATCGGCTCATTGAACATTTTCACGTTAGCGCCATGAAAGCTGAGAGTTCGAAGGTCACCAAGAGACGTCTGTCTCCAGAAACTCTCGAGCTAATACGCCAGCGTGGACTCGCACGAGCTGCAGGCAACCGCGAACTAACGTCCGAGGTTGCGAAGTAATGCAGACAGGCGATAAAAGAAGATCTTAAGGAGAGAAGAGCGGCAGTAATGGTGGAGGGTGCAGTGGCTGAGAAAAGCATTCGCAAAGCCCGCCGAAGCTTCGCCGATTACATGACCAACATGATTGCACTCCGACGCCCAGACGGAACAATAACAGCGTCCAGAAAGACAATGGAGAAAATCATCCACGAATACTACTCAAATCTCCTCGATAGCCACGTCCATCTCCTGTCTTATGAAATAAAAGAGGATGGATGTGCTGTTCCACCGGTTCTCCCTTCCGAAATCCGGCATGCCACCTCGTCGGTGGAAAATCGAACAGCAGCAGGTCCGGACAGGATAAGATGAGAACACCTGAAGAATCTTTAGCCAGTTCTCGTAATCACACTGGATCGGCTCTTCACACGATTCTTGTCTGAATACAAGGTCCAAGGTCCCTACTCAGTGGAAGACCAGCAAGACCGCGTTGTTATTCAAGAAGGGCGACCTGCACGTAGGCAGCTATTGCCCAATCTGATTGCTGTCTGTCGTCTGCAAACTTTCACTCGAGTCATCCTAAACAGGACTGACAGAACACTGGACGAAGGACAGCCATGCGAACAAGCAGGGTTTCGAAAAGGATTTAGTACGATGGACAACATTCGCACGTTAACTACGTACCTTGAACAATCGCGAGAGTACAAAAAACTGCTTTGTCTCACTTTCATCGACCTAGAGAAGGCCTTAGATTCAATTGAGATAGGAGCAGTCACGGAAGCCCTTGGTAATCAAGGAGTCCCTACTCAGTATATAAAGATTCTTCGTGAGCTGTACAAAAATTTCACAACCAAAATTTCACCATTCTATAACGATATTAACGTTTACGTCAAGAGAGGAGTTAGGCAAGGTGATACAACCTCGCCAAAATTATTTACAGCCACCCTCCAGAACGTCATGCGAACATTGGAATGGGTAATATGGGAGTGAAAATCGGTGGTCGGCAGATACATCACATTCGCTTTGCTGATGATATCGCCCTTATATCACCAGACATTAGCCAAGCGGAACGTATGCTTGCGGACTTTGATAGAGCATGTGGAAAGATTGGTCTTCGACTAAATCTAAAGAAAACGATGTTCATGAAGGACGGATTGGTTTCGTTTGCCCCATTCACGCTCAACGGAACGAATATCTCCGAAAGCTCCAGCTATGTCTTTCTAGGTCGGGAAATCAATATGATGAACGACTTAGCTCCAGAGTTGAGTAGAAGGAAACGAGCGGCTTGGGGAGCTTTCAAGGGCATCGAGGATGTAGTGAAGAGAACAAAGAACACCCGTCTCCGTGCCCACCTTTTCGACTCAACGGTTCTTTCTGTCCTAACGTATGCTTCAGGAGCCTGGTCGCTGCGTAAGCAGGATGAATGATCACTCAACGTTATCGAACGCGCAGTCGAAAGGACGATGCTAGGAGTATCCCGTTTCACACAATAAGGGATGGGATCCGAAGCTCCGACCTACGTCAACGATCGAAAATCAAGGATGCCGTTCTATACGCTCAACAGTCGAAGATAAGGTGGGCCGGACACGTAATGGTTGGCAAAGCATTTTTAATCCGTATGTAGTCCCTTTTTTTTAGATAGCGTGCGATTTTCAGCAATGTAGAAACATAAAACTTAGAGCGAAGTTATAAATTCGACTACTACTTGGTGGAGGAACGACTTTACGTTATTGTGTATAACTGCTGTACACACTTTGATTTTAAAGTAGGTGTATAACGATATTAACGTTTACGTCAAGAGAGGAGTTAGGCAAGGTGATACAACCTCGCCAAAATTATTTACAGCCACCCTCCAGAACGTCATGCGAACATTGGAATGGGTAATATGGGAGTGAAAATCGGTGGTCGGCAGATACATCACATTCGCTTTGCTGATGATATCGCCCTTATATCACCAGACATTAGCCAAGCGGAACGTATGCTTGCGGACTTTGATAGAGCATGTGGAAAGATTGGTCTTCGACTAAATCTAAAGAAAACGATGTTCATGAAGGACGGATTGGTTTCGTTTGCCCCATTCACGCTCAACGGAACGAATATCTCCGAAAGCTCCAGCTATGTCTTTCTAGGTCGGGAAATCAATATGATGAACGACTTAGCTCCAGAGTTGAGTAGAAGGAAACGAGCGGCTTGGGGAGCTTTCAAGGGCATCGAGGATGTAGTGAAGAGAACAAAGAACACCCGTCTCCGTGCCCACCTTTTCGACTCAACGGTTCTTTCTGTCCTAACGTATGCTTCAGGAGCCTGGTCGCTGCGTAAGCAGGATGAATGATCACTCAACGTTATCGAACGCGCAGTCGAAAGGACGATGCTAGGAGTATCCCGTTTCACACAATAAGGGATGGGATCCGAAGCTCCGACCTACGTCAACGATCGAAAATCAAGGATGCCGTTCTATACGCTCAACAGTCGAAGATAAGGTGGGCCGGACACGTAATGGTTGGCAAAGCATTTTTAATCCGTATGTAGTCCCTTTTTTTTAGATAGCGTGCGATTTTCAGCAATGTAGAAACATAAAACTTAGAGCGAAGTTATAAATTCGACTACTACTTGGTGGAGGAACGACTTTACGTTATTGTGTATAACTGCTGTACACACTTTGATTTTAAAGTAGGTGAGCAATGGATTCCTCAATTTTTCTTTATTTTGCACCACCCTGCATTATATGCTTTGTGGATTCCAGCACTTGAAATTGACTAGTTTCTTCGAATTCCTGTTCACAAAGATTTACTGTGTTATATGTGGGTTTGGCTAGTATATGAAGACTTTTAATCTTCATTAGAATGTCGATGGTAGGTTATCAAGTCAATTCAGCCTGTTTAGTCGTGGCATAGTCGTACTGAGGCGTTCCCAAATCTTCATGACAGGCAATCCTCAGATTCTGTGGATTGAGCGAACCTTTTCATGCGAGTCTGGAATTTCCCGATCCCGGAGGGGAGCGAGGATTTGTACGGCTATAGAAAGAGAGAGAGAGAGAGAGAGAAAGAAAGAAAGAAAGTGTGTGTGTGTGTGTGTGTGTGTTTGTGTGTGTGTGTGAGTGTGTATGTGTATCAACCAAATAACTGCAAATAGGAAAATCACGAACCTCGCATGGAGAGGAACTCGTCCAGATTTTCTTCTTTGGCTTCAATGAAATGTGTGTTGAGGAATTCAACTGGTATTGTCGTCATTCTGAAAAATTTGTCATTTTTAATCTTGCAACATTTATATCGTAATAAAATATCAAGATTAAGAAGCATGGTAGATTCATGAAATACAAAGATCATCGGGCTGAGAACTTTCACTTGTTTCGACCGATTACAGTAGATCGAGGACGAATTTGTAAAAATTGCAGAAAGGCAGCAAAGGTAAAACCAAGATACTGAAAACAACAAGTTTATTATCGTGTTATTTCTCCATGAAATACCTTACAACGGAAACATCAGTAGATGGAATGTTCGTCTACATGAAATAGTTTTTTCCTTTTTTAAAAAAGTTGGATGGAAATAAAAGAAGATGATGGGAAAGGTTAGGAAGAAGAATCAGCCCACAATCGGCATTTGCTAATCTATAGTCTGCACTGTTTAACCTACCGATAAGCCATTCTCTCTTCGCAATGATATGACTCTTGCAGTCAAAAACGAAAGTGCATTAACGGTAGAAATCACAAGACAGTATGGAGAATTTACATGCCAATTTTTCATAGACATACTCTAAGTTTTCAAATGATCATCACAAAGCAAGATAATCTTTCTCTTACCCACTGAAGAATGTTTTGACTTTCCATACCAGTGACCAGCAGACCTACTTTAGCCATCGTCGTAGTTTTGAAGGAAACCAAGTGGCAAGGTGGCAAACCAAATGGGTCCAAGAGAACCAGTGGCTGAGGTTATGACGTCTTCAGCACTCCACAGCACAGCAATCTTGGGTGTATAAGAAGAAAAAGTTCCAGTGCAACAAAATTTCATTCAGATGCAAATTCTGCCTAAGACAGTATAATTTGTGAAAACGAGCTATCCATTAAACACCTACAGAAGTGTTACTATGCTAAACATTTCTGAGAAATATTTATTTCGCTTATTCACATTCGCAGGCATCCAAATAAGTGCTGATGACACACATAGTTTTACAAATAAGTACACTCGTTCCTCATTAAAGTGTTTTCTACAAGCGAGATGCAGTTATTGCACAAATTGGTCTCGTCATCAGTGTCCACAAAAGCAGGCTTTAAGTGGAGGGCGACAAAATGGTTGCCAATTTATTAAACAAAGCTTAAGTGGCAAAATTGAAGCACGCTTCAATTCTACATGAATGTAATTTAGAGTGAATAGGTGAGTTTTATTCAAACGCTACGGCAGCTTTTACCTAGTAAGTGTTTTGTAACATGGTGAGATCGTTTTTACTTCTATTTTGGGTCTCCTCGAATGCATCGGCGTGCATCCACGGATGGTCGTGTTGAATGACTCGCGCCTGTGTCATGCGTTGCTGCTCCCGTTCTCTGGAACGAAACTTTTCGAGCAAATCAATTTTGGAAACTTCGAACATTTCACTTGCTAAAATCTCGGTTTTCATAGAAAATATCGTGATAGTGTGCCTTAGACTATCTTACGATTTACATCCATTACATTATCTTACGATGAATCTTACGATTCAGTAGACATATCTGGTGGGAAAATTAAAATGGGAACCAGCACTGGTCTGTCGTGAGGCTCATTTGGGAAAGCTTAATTTTTTAACGCAGAAGCGCGAAATATGTATTAACCTGATGTGTACAAATTCGTTCCCTTGAACCAGAATTAAATTATAGGCGACTTTCCAAAATAAACGTCATCAATTTCTGTCGATACGGTATTCAAAATCTTTTCAGTCTTTAATGCAAATAGATATTTGTGTGAAAGCACTTATCCGATTTCATATAGTCAGCGACAAGACCAGCATTTTTCTCCTTAATTTCCTTAATCAGTTGACTGTAGTATATTTTTACGAGCAATCAGTTGACTATGGTATTGTAGATACAAGTCGCTGAAGCGCTTCTATAAAGAAGCAAACTTGTAGGGAGTTCTAAATATATAAAAATTCCAAAAGCCATATCGTACTTTTTGCGGAATTGACTTAGAGAATAAAAACAATAGCAAAGGATGACATTGGACTACTCTACAGAAGTCGTTGTGAAGGTCGTTAAAGGTAGGGTCTGAAAATCAATAAAAATCAAACTGGCTTAGATAATGAAGGATTTTTTATAGAAATCATGAACAGTATTATCACTAACCGAAATTTCGCCCATGTGGGCTTATTTGCTTGCCGATAGAAGCAAACGGCTATCATAGCAATCCACAAAAGAAGAGAAGTAAATGACCACACAACTAGAAGATGTTCAATACCGGACCATGAGCAATTTCGATGAGACTGAAACACTTTATATTACCTGCACCGTGATCAGTACTTCGGGAACTCAGAATTTGGAACTCATCACTTCCAAGTGCAGTTTTCCCTTTCCTTCTTACACGTACTGCTCGACCTACTTATCTTTTGCCGCATCCTATGCTTTCTCTCTTTCATTCTTTCTTACTTCCTTTCTTTTCTCTCTACCTTTAACTCACTCATTTTCTCACTGATTAGAGCAAACTATCTGCTTTGCTTTCGTGAAGCAGTAGGAAAATGAACAAACAAACGTGGGTCTTTGTACCTATGCCATCATTTCTTTTTTCTGTTGTGTCTTCCCCATTCTATGTGAAATCAAACCAGTAGGATTGTATTATGACTAACGGCAATGATGGTGGCATTTGAACATCCGAGCTGACGTTCGTGGTGTATATCACTTTCATTTATCGTTCTGTCGTCCAATCGCCAATCGCGAAAATTTGGAAGCTTATTATCTGTAAGCAAGTTTTAAGGAGTTAGTTCATTTGTATCAAATTCAATGTCGAATTGCGAACTTCGTATAGCGTTCACATCGTTGTTGATGACTTTATGCACTACGGGTTCCGTTTCCAATGGTTCCTCTGTCGATTTCTCCACATGCACATCCACTGGTGTTATCTTATAAAGAAACATAGTTGAAGGAGATTCAAGAATTATTGTCTTACAGATTAAACCAAAAAAGCTTGCCTCGTTCTCTAAAGCTGAGATATCGGAAGAAAGAGTCTGATCTTGATTAAGTTGAACCTTCGTAAGCTGAGCACCGAGCAACGATGATTTTCTAAAATATTATCAATACTTGCATGGGCTTAATATGCAAGACATTCTGCTTCCAAACACTGTACTGATTTTGGTTTTTTTTCTAATGAGCGTAGAGTGTCCCAATGCCTTAAAGCAAATTCTTCTGTGAAATGATAACGTTGCCGATTTTCGTTAGACAATTGGAAAAAATTCCTTTCACAGTGAAGTACAAGATTTTTGTACCATGAATAATATATGGTCCCCGAAGTGTTTTGTGAGAAAAATCGATATTTGTTTTTCGACAGAATATCTGCCGAGAATGGACCAAGTGCACAGGGATAATCCACTAAATTATTTGCTTTCGAACATCTATCTTTATGTGCATAAGCGACCTTTCATAAGACGGCCTCCAACAACATTGAATATGACAGCAAAATACGGGAACTATTATTAATAGACATATCCCACCATTAAAAAGAGTAGGCAATAAATAATAAATTAAAATTGTGATTATAGCCCCAGCTTCAGCTCAACTGGCTTCATTGCCGATTTCGGCTCCCCAGTTCAATCCCACTGACGAGTGATTGCCGATGGCACTGATTAACAGAAAACTAGCTGAGAGACAGGCGAAATGAAGTACCATGGTGTTGTGGTGAACGCGTTACTCCCCGTAAAGGACAATAGCGCGTTCGTTCCCCACTGCAGGCACCTGCGGTCCGGAGTTTTACAAATCTCAACATCATTGGAGTTTTATTTCGCAACATACCCCGCTAATAAAAAGAGTAGACAGTAAGTGATAAGTTAAAATTGTAAAATACTGGGATTATTCGCATTCCTAAATTTGTGTTTATGCAGAAGAACTCGACAATGGTCACTGTTTCTAGAAAACGTACGGCGTCGTGATATAGGGGGTGTAGAACTCCAGCGTCGCGGCTGACTTGTGAATACGTTGTATTTCCTACAAAACAAAATCCATGCCGTTTGTTTACAAAAATACAACGTGTTTACTTGTTATCTTGTTTTCATGGGGCAAATAACATTATTGTTACCGAGTGTTCCTTTCCAGTCTCCGTATTTACAATTCCTTCCGTCACTCGACTAGCGTCTGTCGTCGCCGAATACTTCACAGTAGATGCTGTTGAGGTAAGAGTATTCCTTCTTAAAAAACATGGTTTATGTACCAAGATAATAAAAGAATTACTATCAATATATCAGCTTCTGCGAAGTCATGCTGCACTCAATTATCAATCTTCTTGATTATCTTTAAAAAACTGAGCTATTAAAAATCGACTAAATTCGCAACGCTCATATAAATGATCTATAGTCTCTTGCTGACATCACTTGATCTCGGATCGAAGCTGCGATCGAACCAGTGGTTATTCAAGAGCCCTCTAACATCAGCAGTACACCAGCCAGCATCAAGTTGTAACGAAGATGATTTTTGAAAACGGGCACTTAAAGGTGCGTTGGAGCGAATAATTCATGTCTCTTTCCCTTTTACCTACAAAAATAAGCATTTGTGTTCAAATCGTTAATGCAAATGAGAAAGCGCATATGGTCCTAACAGTCTGACATCAACAGCATTACAGGGAAATTTTTCCTTAGTAGAACCTTCCACCTCTTTGTAAATTTCTCATCAATTTTAAGCATTTAGGATTATTCCATAGAATTTGTCGATGATCACCTTCAACGACACCATCATCACTGTTTGATTTCTGTACCACTGAAATTCCTTGAAAAAAAAATATCATTCTTTTCCATGGATGTTGTGATTTTTGTTCCCACAGCGGAGCATACAGCGAAGTCTAGGGTTATAGGAGTAGTTTTATATTAGGCTGTTTGCATTTGCATTTTTAATTGTAGCAATTTCGTATGACCACGGAGACTGTTTGATTCTTGATAGGTGAGAAGACTTGGTTATTTGAAGTCATTCAAAGGTTGGTATAGAAGAAATACTTAATAGTTGCTTCTCAGAAAAACTATATTATGTGATAAAAAGCACTAAAATTTCTCATAATAGGCGGCGATGACAAAACTGATTATTTGTGCGCTACAATAAATATATGCTGTGGTTTTCTTGATGCAAGAACATGGCATTCAATGCTTGAGCTTTGTTATGGAACAAGGATGAGAGCAAGACACTGGTTTTCTGGATCTGGATTTTATAAAAATTTTCCTTAACTTCCTTCACTCTATTCATGCCTGCTTGAAGTTGCTAAGATTTAATTGCTACTTCTCTGCTTCGACGGTAAAAATGCTTGAAGTGGACTGCGTAGTTGGTGATTGATTTGTGACCACTCCAACTGAGGATGCTATCTCGTGTGGTTCTGATTCTGTTCTTCTGCTGTTTGTATCGTTTGGAGAGCTGCAATTTGAAGTGCATGAAAGATTTAATTAGACTATTCTATTATACGAGCTAAACTGAGAAAAAGCGTTATAGAATATTTGCTAATAACATGCAGAGAACAGTTGAACTGCAAGTGTTAATGTTTTTCTTTTAGAGAAACTCCATTAGGAAGGAGATCCTGCCACGAGTAAACCATTTCCGATAATCCTCATCTTGGTGGAGAAAACCTATTCATGTGGTAGCAAACTTCCGATCGACAAGAACCGAGCCCACTTGTGCCTGTCACTTGGAACATCCTCGGTCAAAATTTTCGAATCTTTATAGAAGAAATCTATCAAATCAATGACAAACGAGAAGAGAAAAACGCGCTAGAGCGAGCACGGACTTTTGTGAAGATGAGATATTTAAGTGTTTCAGTAAATAGTTTACCTATAAGATATTTCCATTAAGAAGTGCTTAGGACTTGGCTGAATATCCTCCTCCTTGTTTTCATCCATTGTCGTTGACAAAAAGAATCCTAAACACTGAGTTCATCATGCAGCATAGCATGAAAGTCTAAAGATTTTTAATGTATCTTACGTTCATTCAATTGTTCTATGTTAGTGTACTCGCTGCTGTGTACGGTAATCCATTCACTTGCCACTTTCACTTGCCTTTCATAAACGTTATTGATTGTTCCTATGATAAGCAGAGAAACCTTTTATAAATTTTATATTCCATAAGTAATTTAACCAATCATGACTTGTTTGCTTGCCGAACCTGCTATAATGCTACCTTCAATGGATTCGGTTTTCGTTTTTGGAGCATATCTTTTGAGTATTTCATCTTTCGTGAAAGCACACTTTGGTGGCTGAAAATATGCAGATTAAAGTGGAAATGTCAAGGGTTATTTAACTCAGCATTAATTTTGAAATACCCTAAAGTTCAGTGTTAATAATAATTGGTATTGGAAAGGATATGATTAACTTCATTCCTTGATCTATAGTTTTCAAATTGCGAAATAAATAACTGAATTCTTTTCCAACACGAGATATAGCTGTTTTGACCTTCCTTCTTCCTACTTGTTATTATTAAAAGAAAACACCAAAGTTTAAAGTCCAAAAAGCAGCAGTTCAGCATGAAGAATGGAGCTTTTCGCGTCCACATAATATACAGATGAAGTGTTCTGAGCATAGTCGTAGTATGATAGTCCAACCTTTGCAATACGTCCGCTGTAGTCACTACGGTCACTACATTATCGCCACTCCTTTCAAAACATCGAGCTTGCAGTCCATGGTGGAAGGCTGCATAACAAGGGCAACCTGTTATCAACCCGAGCAAATTGCAGAAACTGAACGACAACTACGCTTATTGAGGAAACGGTATGTTACTGACAGTGCAGTACTACAGGAACATCACGGTGTCCCCAACAACTTATTTAATAGAGTGTATATTTGCGGATAACGTAAATGGTGAAAAATTTTCCTGATCTGTTTATAACCATCAGGATACATCACTACCACGCTTCTTCATAGACCAAAAGAAGAGGCCATAGAAGCTTGTTTTATTTTAAATTTGAGAACTTGTTTAGAGAAGAAGCTTTTTCCTGAACCCTTGAAGTGGTCGAGGTAAAAGGGCCGTATCCATAGAGCGTCATTTGATTTGCGGCAATCCATTGACTGATCTCATTCTGATTTCGTCATTTGAATGCTGCATATCTGTAACTAGATTTTTGTCGGATTGGCTTAAAATTCCTTCTACTGACGCCAATACCTCGTGATCTTGCGTTTTCTTCATTTACTCCGACGACAGTGCCGCTTTCACAGGTCTTCAGCACTTTTTCATCAATAGTCGACTAGTTGTGGACCTACATACTGCATTCCCAGGTAACGAACGTTGAACGGGAATGCTATACAGGATGATTCAAACTACCTTTCCCTCCGTGTTAGATTGAGATATGTCTTATTGTTAAGTATTCATGTGTGGGCACATGGTAGTAAATTGAATCCATTTGTCCAAAATTCCGCGGCAGGGAAATATATAAGATGCCACCACGAATAGCCTTCGAAAAATAACCTCCTAGGCGAGTCTTGGAGGCCCCGCAAAGCTATTAATAAGTAAGTCCAACGACTACGCCAGAGCTCAACGAGCTTATATTCGTTGTAGAAAAGCAATGGACCTCAATTGTGGGCCTGATGATGAAGACAATGAAGATTAAGCAATCGTCATCGGACTGGTCACAACGAGAAGGCACACCCTACTAAACGTCTCCTATCACATTAGAGAAGGTTTGCGCCTCACTTTTGATGGCCAAGAAATGGACAACTTTGTTTTTCCTGCTGAATGGAGTTCGACCACAGTATTTATTTCTATGAATAACCAGCCACACCAGTCGTTTAGATAACTAGACCAACGTCTTTTTTTAAAAACAAATTTGGCTTTCTATCCTCTCATATCAAGCTAAGAAGAGAACGAGGTTCGATGATTCCATTTGGGCTCGACGTAGTTTTCCCTGAAATATCAACCCTCTACAAAGTTATCGGTGACATTTTTAATGGAATAATTTAATTCGAAATAAGGTCTGAGGAAATCAGACATTCGCACGTACAAATTGAAATGGGTTAGGGGAGATGGATGGTTATTCAGATTACCACGATGACCCCCACTTTCATAAACCTTCCTCACAACGTTGGACGTGGGCACTCTCCCATTAAAAACTATCATAGCTGCTAAATAATTCATCGTAAATTGAAGGTTTCAATGAGCCGATGTCGCTGTTACCATGATCCACATTTTTGGAATTTGCTGGTTAAACTATTGTGGTTCCCTGGAATCCCAAGGTCAGTCCGGTCAAAGCCAGCTCTAAGTCGTCATCACCACAGGGCGTCGTCGCACTTGTGGATATGAGGGAGATTTGCCACCATGTGAGTTTGATACCAGGACGGTAGTGGATCCTGGTATTGGCTTCATTCAGTATGAAAAGGTCAAGGAATATTATAAAAGTTGTAGCAGGTACTTTGTCACTGTATAAAAAGGTGAAGATGAGAGCAAAGTAATAACTTTATCTCCTTTGTAGAGAATCTTTTTGTGAATCGTTTGTAACCTCACTAAGATTTTGTGTGCGGACTCGGAATTCTCCGTACAATGAAAAAATTAGTATTTCTCAGTGACAAAAGTTACACACCCATAACAGTGATACTAGAATGGCAGAGGTGCTCATTGTTTACCTGTAAAAAAAAACCAAAGAAAAAACGAAAAACAAGAAAACTTTGACAAAAACCTGCAACGCGAATGGATTCTCTTATTTATCTACGCTGCGAGCTTCTTAAAAGAACAACAAATGTGATCCGAATAGACACACTATTACTAAGCGAAATGGTTGGAATCTCTTCAGGAATAGCGAAACCATAGCACAGCATGCTAGTAAGCCCACAAGCCATGAAAATGATCTATTGGAGGAAATTCTTAAATTCTTGCTTAGGAGATAGTAATAGGTCATAGAAAGATATCGAGGATTGGAAAACATCACGAAGAAAAGTAGGTCCAAATTTACCAACAAGGATACAGCAAATAATGCCAAGAACTGATTATAGTCCAATAAGCACCCACAAAAAGTCGATTAAACAGACTAAGATATGAAAAAAAATTAGAGGTTAAGGCTATATTAAGGCTATATTTGGTGCACAGTGGCCCAAGTTTTGGGTTAACTATGAAACGCTTTAATTCGGATCAAATAAAAATTTTTTTCACCGACGAACAACTGACTAAGCTTTGGCAGCTCGAAATGGTTGAGGCAGAGATTTAAACTTTTGTTGACATGATCCAGATTGCAATCGAAAAGAGACGAAATGAATATAATAGAATAGTGAACTCACAAATGTTCGATTCTTGCAGACACTATCAGTACTGCACATCTGAATATTGCACTTTATACGATACCTGTAAGAACAGTACGCTAAAAAATGAGAGGAAAATGTAATAAGCTGTGAGAACTATCCATTAAGCGAAAGAATTCCTTTACAGGCTTACTTTTCGCTGTTCATCAACTTGAACATTCGAGCTCGTGCAAACACTTTTGGTATAAAACTATTGTAGACGATTTCCCCAATGAGTTCGGAATCCACGATGCACCTAAACAACATATGAAAAACGAGGTGTGAAATGATAAAATAAAATTTGAAGAATAGATAGGAAAGCCGAGATATAAGCCAACTGTTGACTAAAGCATAAGAGCGAGACTAAGAAGGAGCGATTTGTAAACAGCGAATAACAGTTTTCTAATGTCAGGTTTCGGCAAATCATACCAAGTTGTATATGAGTGAAAATGTTTATATGTGCGTCTTCGTCATAATATTTACACTTTAAAACCACAATGGTGCTGAGATATTTGTAAAATTCCGAACCGCAGGTGTTTGCGGTGGGGAACGAACGCGCTATTGCCCTTTCAAGGGGCTAGCTCGTTCACCGCACCATGCGGGTCCTTCGTTTCTCCTGTCTCTCAGTTAGTTCTATCGACCAATGCCATGAGCAATCACCCGTTAGCGGGATTTATCTAGAGAGACCACATCAGTATTGAACCCAGTTAAGCTAAAGCTGTAGTTGAAATCACGTTGAAATCATGAATCACCGGGCAGACATCATATGTACTGTGCGGATATGAATATGGATATGCCATAACAAATGATGAAAGATAAAAACAAAATTCTGTTTACAATAAACCATTGAATTATACGTACACATATAAATATGAAATAAATACTGACCCGTTCTCATCCACCAGGTGTAGGACTTGACCGGAGCTCGAAACTGCATTGCAACTTGTGAGGAACGTTTGATATTTCAGCGCCTCTAAAACTAACGACCATTAGAATGAAATGTCTTAGGTGGAATTTTTATAAAAAATACATATAAACGTTGAACCTTTGCTTCGAAAATTGCATTTCCATTCATGAATAACAGCGTCTCCTACATGAAAAACCGTACTGCTTTCCCATCGAGATGTCAGACGCACAGAATGTGAACAAATACTAAATCTCTACTACAAAGCATCGCTATTGGACAAATCTCATCAAAAACATTGAACGACTCTTAGAAACAATATTACTCAGTTATTCGAATTATTTAACTAGATGGCTATGGCACAGCAAACACAGCACCCATTACAGATAAAGAATGAAGCTTTCGGAGTTGATCAGGGATGCGCCATGCATCCGACTTCAGCGAGTGTCGTTACAGTCGACTTAGTGCATATCTGGCCTACACTATGGCTCACGCTCGCACACCAGTGTATCAGTTAGTGCTACTATCTTCTCAGACAAGTTTGCTAGTAATTTACCGCCCCGGAGAGATGGAAGGCTTGGTGAGCCTGGGGAGTGGGAATGGCCAGGTGAGTGAGTGATCAGGTGTGGATTGCAGAACACCTCTAACCACCTCGCTACAGGCGCCATTCTTCAGTTAGAACACCTATATATGCAAATTTCTTAGAAGGAATTCACTTTTTACTCAATTACGACCTAAAGCAAAATTGTTTTAGTACTCAGGATCGATTTTCTATTAACCTCGGCATTGGATTATGAATTCGTCGTCTTTTCTCTTAGCAATCGCGAGGTTGTTAATCAGCATAGGTTTACTTCCATGCAATAACACACATACAACACAATCGTAGCTGACGTTTCGGCAGAATCGCCTTCTTCAAATCCCCTTTTTTCATCTGTCTTCCACCGAGGAAGAACAGCCGCTCAGAGTCGCATACGACTGACGGCTGCCGGTGGAAGACAGATGAAAAAGCGGCCCTGAAGAAGACGATTCTGCCGAAACGTCAGCTACGATTGTGTTGTATGTGTGTTACTGTATGGAAGTAAACGTATGCTGTTTAACAACCTCGCGATTGCTAAGAGAGAAAACGACGAATACAAAATTGTTTGTCACATTTCGTAAAATACCTACTCTATGTTCGACGTAATGTTTTCTAATTCTTAAAATCATACGCACTCATCACTAGTTTTTTCTGTCGGATGCGCAACAGCATACGAGTTGTCAATACATTTCACAGAAAACACCCGGTCGCTGCTTGTGATTACCAGTGGATGGAATCCGATTTCGAGATGGGCCGAGAACTCGCGTGAACCATTCTAAAACATCTGGAATAACGCTAGATAACCTTATTTTGGCTCACTAACACATCAACTAAGACCGATTTTTTATACAGGACAAAAACATGTAATTTTTTTGTCAAAATCTGTTTGCGACTATTTTCTGGAAGCTTGCAGTTTTCTTCTCATTATTGAGGGAAAAAAAAACGATGAAAGGGTGGCACTTTTTAATATTCACCTCATAGAGATTCTTTTCCAATTTTTTTTATATCATATTTCCACATATGGTGGTGAAAAAAACTGAAAATTAAATGGAAACTGTGGTGGTTTCCGTAAAAGAACTACTAGATAGTCATGCCTATTGGGTTGTTCAGAAATGAATGAGTGTTTTTATCTATATTATTCAAAATGTCAAACCTTGCTTCAAACAAAACTTTTTCAATCGAAGTAAAAGCCATTTAATTCTTTATAAAAAGCAATAAAATTTACACTCTTTTGCCAACGAAAAACAAATCTATTTATGCTTCAAAACCGACTTTCTTTGAACCTCGGTGTGCTTAATCAATATGTATTTTTCCTTGATGAGCTTACACGAGGTTGATAATAATATTTATTATCGGCTAACGTTTCGACGTCTTCGTCTTCATCAGAGCCGATGATCCGAGTCGATGATCCGAGTCAATGAATGAGTGTGCCTCATTCGAGGAGACGGACCGCTGAAGACCTGACCTGACTCGACACGAAGGCGAAGCCGCCACATCGAGACGAAAGAAAAGCGGGACCATCGACTCGGATCATCGGCTCTGATGAAGACGAAGACGTCGAAACGTTAGCCGATAATAAATATTATTATCAATCTCGTGTAAGCTCATCAAGGAAAAAATACAAATCTATTTATTTTAGTTGCACAAAATTTTGGAGTTCTGGAAGCGATGAACTTGTTGAAGGCACCTCACTTTTCGCGAAGGAAGTATCCAAGGTATTTCAAGAAATGGCAATTGGTAGGCGAGAGGTCTGATGAATATGGCGGATAAGGCAAAGTTTCGTAGCGCAATTCGTTCAACTTCTGCAGAGCTGCTTCTCCAACGTGACGCCGGGTCTTGTCGTGGGGAAGGGCTGGTCCTTTCCTGTTGACAAATGCCGGTCGTTGTTGTTGGAGTTCACGGAACATTTGTTGGCAAGCTTCCCTATGGCAATCGTTTCACGCGGATTCAAAAAGTTGCGATGACTCAACCCGGCTGTAGATCACCAAACAGTCACCACAACCTTCTTTTGGTTCAATTACGACATTGGGAAGTGCTGTGGGTTCTGACTGCAGTTCAACCATTGAGCTGAACGTCGAAGGTTGTCGTCAGAACCCATTTATCGTCACTCCACAATTCAATTAAGGAAAGAGTCTTTTTGTGTCGCAGAATAAGGAAAGACGACACTTCAAAACGACATTTTTTATCATCGTTTAAATTGTGCAGCACACACTCGCCGAATTTTTTTTGTCTTTCCTATGCCACTCAAGTGGATGGAATTTGTTCTTGTGCTTACACCAAGCTGTTCTGCAAGTCTCGAACAGTTGTTAGAGTGTTTACTTCCATGTTTTCGATTCGTCGTCATCAAATTCATTGGGACATCCGTGGCTTCCCTTATCTTCGAGGTCGAAATCATCAGATCGGAATTCCCGGAACGACTTTCGCAGTGTTGATTCACCAACACTACTTTCATCCCATACTTTATTGTTTCGAGCAGTCCCTGCTACACTACGACCTAGTTTGAACACATACAAGAAATTATGACAAATATTTGTTCTTGACATTCAAATTTGCGAAGCTCAAAAATCGTAAAAAGGCTTAACTTTTAACAGAATATAGAAACATGGCTAGAATAAACAAAAAATTGGCTTCTTAATGGTATGTAATATTGCAACGTACGGAAAAAAAACACGTTGAAACAATCAGTATTTCAAAACGTTCATTTTTTTCTGAACAACCTAATGCTTTCGAATGCTTCATCGGGATGTTTATGGATGATCCAATCTACTGGATTTCTGATGGAGTCATTAATGAGGTTACTACTTATTCACGAGCAATAAGCTAATAAGCTATTAGGTTTTCTTTGGAAAGTGAGGCAAACTGTAGAGTATAAAAAGTAAAAAAAGGTTTCAAATAATCATATAGATGTCGCTGTTCGGCTATGTTACCAAATGGAAGTGCAACGAAATAGACAATTGCGCCTTTTGCTTAATGGTCAAAGAAGGCTTTAAAAAGAAAAACAGCACTGCTGGTGGAAAAAAGATTCTCAACAGCCAACAGGATTCCTCGAGTTAGAAGACCGCCAATGGTTCTCAGTTGCTCATAAGTTAGTGCGTAAAAGTGGTGGTAGAGAGAACTATTTACGACTCGTTATCCTCTCGTAATCCGATTTCTCCCACCGTTACATCAACTTGCTTCACTGCCATTTCGAAAAGGATATAGAAGTAGTCAGAACGGTTCTCGTAAAGAATTATTAACCAGATGTCATATCATTGCATTTTGGAATACGAGGTTCCTTGTCAGCTGGCTAAAGTTTTGCCCGAAAAAGAAACCAGTGACAGGGAGGAACGATGAGTCAACGAGGTTGCCATTTGTCACTTACGACCTCACTTCATCCTCTCATTGAGAAAATATTTGACGAAAAAACAGTCATTAGAGCAGAACAAGAAAACATCTGGGGAAACTTCAACGTGATTTAATGTGATGGATGGAGATTTAATGTGATCTCCACATTATAAGCAAACTAGTAGGAGCGTGCTAGAAGTATGCTACCTCACTTAATTTTCGTCAAGTTGAAACAGAAGCGTTCCTGGACAGACGTATTGTGTCCAATATACAAAATTACTTCATCGGTTACGTAGTAATTTCGCAATCAGAGTTGAGAATTCTAAGCACATTTTCATCGACGCAGAGAGGTTGAAGAAAGCGATTACACTTATTAAAAATTTTCACAACCACTCTTTTAAAGAATGAAATAAACCAAATAACAGTGAAAGGCGATAGTTATCAGCTGGAATATCTTCACATTGCTGTTTTATCGTTACCATGGATTAGACAGATGAAGCAAATGTCATCAGATTTTAGTCAAGTTCTCCAAACGATCCTCTGCTGAACCTGAAGAAAATTATCCAAAACCGTTTTGTGCCTGATTCCATGCTCACACCAATCGGAGCAAACATCAGCTAGTGCTTCAGTTATGCGAACTTAAGTTCGCAGATCCACATGTTGCACGAGAATCCTGAAGCTGGAAAAGATTAAATGGGGGTTGTGGGTGCGACACATAAGAGCACTGAGAATGTAGTAAATAAAATAAAGAACATGGAGCTCCATATCCACGCTCTCGACTCTACCATCCTTTTTGGCCTGAGATATGCTTCGAAAACCTAGAAACTAAGTAAGAAGAAAAAAATAACTAAGCGCTAATAAATGGTCTATCAAGAGCGTGATAATAGTAATATCCTGTATTACACTAGTCTGTGAGAGGGAAGGATAAAGCTCCGACATATGTAGCCGATTAGAGAAGAGAGCTTCCGTCATTCTACTTGTGGGAGACACGGGCCATGAACGACTGCGTCTCACTGTCAAGCTCACAAAAGGAAGACCTATGAATTCATGTGGAGAATTTTCTGTAGAAAAAAATTATTAAGCTGAATGAACTCTTCAAGATGTAAAACTCAAATAAACAATTTTGGCATGTGAAGAGGAAGAATGGCGACTTTCATGGCTTCCACACGAGCAACTCAAAGACGGCATGAGGAAAACTGATGCAAGTGAGGTGAGGTGAGGAGTTGTAACACAAGAAGACGTGATCTTTTTTTTTAATGACTCCTTATTTTAATCATAACCAGGAAGAACGAAGAAGTTTTCATTATACTTCCTTAGAAGACCGGGTGAAACTGAGTTCATGCACTTATAGCAACAATGATTGCTCAGAAGCATAGACTTGTACTCTCTGTCGCTTAGTGCTACAGACCGAACTGATTTTCTTAGCTTAAAACCACTACTGTTGACTGAGGAAATGTTGTGGTGGTTCTAATATCTACGAATGTACTGCGATCGTAGATGATTGAGATTTGGTATTCGGAAATAGGGAGGTTCGCTGGAAAATAGTTGCCTCTTAGAATAGACGAATACATTGGGGAAACGGGCAGACCTTTATGTATCTGCATAAAAGAACACCTAGATGGCAAACGAAAAGCAAAACAAGGAACGCCACTCGGGACGCATGGAATACAAAAGCATAACGGAGACGATTTTGATATAAAATTCACTATCCTCGCACGGGATACTAGAACACCAACGCGCAAACTCCTCGAGGCTTTTTGGATAAATTCCAAAAACTTTAAAATGGACAGCAGGGACGAATGCCCCGAGATCATGCGTGATCTCGCCTCTTACCTTCGCATCAATCGTTGTTGGGGTGCTGCAAAGACACGTAAAAAACGGTGGGCTTTTCGAGAAGCTGTCGACAATGTGAGTACCATTTAGATTCTCATCTTTCTGCATGTGTTATTGAAGCGTTTGACCTAGTTTATTACATTACATTAGTGTATCCTTCCCGGCTCTGAAGAAGGTGATTCTGCCGCAACGTCAGCTACGATTGTCTTGTAGGTGTGTTATTGTATGGTAGTAAGCGTATGCTGTTTAACAACTTCGCAAATGGTAAGAGAGAAAACGACGAGTTACCCGTTATTTGATTCATTTGATTATTGCTTAATCAGGGATGAATCGTAAAGCGCACCTGTGCTTGATTTTATTTGGAATAAAGTGTTAAATAAAAAATGAGTTCAGTTGTGACACAAAATTATTAGTTTTCACCAAACGCGTCTATCAAGAATCCAGGGAACAACTTTAAGGCATGTTAAACGGTTAGAACGGAACTAAAGCTATATCAACTACAATGACGCTGAGGTATTTGCAAAGACTGGATTCCGCTTCAGATTTTAACTTAAAATTACACTTTCCAGGATCTCACATGTTACCCACTCCATAACTGAGTCCTTTGATTTCTCTTCCTCTCAGTCAGTGTTTTACCCTAACGGTGCCATCAGCAATCTCACCATGAGGCCATGGATAGGATAATTGCAGTTTGAATCTGGCCTGGTGTCCACGTTTTGCATCTATCTCAGTGTCATTGCGGTTGTATTTCACTTTATATCCTGTCATAATGAAAAATAGGCAATGGATAAAAAGTTAAGAATTGTAAAGCTGTTTCATTGAATGAAATATGTGATAGCACAGAGATGTGATACCTTCAAGGTGAAGCGGGGTGATACCTTCCAAGAATGAATAAATTTTTTATTACCAGGAGAACTTTTGAAAATCGTTGTTTTTACATTCATAGAAAGAAATATGACTCTGTAGTCAATATGTTACATGGGTTGCAATGCCCTTCAACAAATATTCAAAATTGAAAGCCCATCTTGTTATGGTATCCAGGATCGACCTTGTCATTAAAAAAACCTCGGCATTGGATTATGAATTCGTCGTTTTTTGCTGAGAGAGCAAATGACGAATTAAAAACTCAATTGATGTAATATTGCTGACGTTGTTGATGTCATTCGCAGAAAATGTTTCGCACGGATCAAAAACTCTCCTTGAACTGTCAACCTTAGAATTCCTCAGCCCTTCCTGTTTTCGCTTTGTGCACAGTTTTTTTACTTATAGAAACATTTAGCTTAACGAAAGTTTCATTTGGAAAAAATTTTGGCGACATGTTAACAAGTGGACATACATTCAGATACGCCATATTCATACAATTCCGTAAGTTGATCCTGAATGTAGCATTCCTTTGAATATTACTGGAATAATCCTGGACGCAGGACGGATTATAAATTTTCTCCACAATCTACAATCTGTTAAAATAAGATCGGCAAGAAAAAAAAAGGAAAAGAAAATCGTCTCGAAATATTGCATCACTATTTTTTGCAAACTTACAGATATTCTTCCTTGAAATGGAATACTAGCGTCGAAATTGAATAGGAGACTTTGTTTTGAGCAAGCTAGTCGTGGGTCACCTGAAGTCATAGAGACTGACGACTGGTCTCTCCTAATGCATAACTACAAGTCTGCTCTAAATTTCTAGTAGTGATCTCAAAAACATGAATCAGTGCAGAATCAAAGTGTTAAAATAGGGTTTTCAGGAAAATTACACTTGTTCTCAACTTTTTGCATCAGTGTAGATAGGAGAAAACCAATTTATCTTCTGTTATCAAAAACGCAAAATTTCTATATTCATAACGGAATAACTGTTGAAAGCTGCCATGAAATATCTGGATCATTCAATACTAGTCAATTTTTTTCTAAACAATCTCTCTATGAGCAGTTTCTTTCAAAGTTACCAACTGCTCACCCATGCTGGAACGGTAATCATCTTCGCGTTTCTATCCGTATCAAAATTAAGAAAATGAAAAGGCAATGTGCACATGACTGTCGTCTCTTGGTGGTCAATTTCTGTTTCCTAATTTGGATAGTTTCTTGAGCGGCCCCTTGTCATGAGTTTTGCCGGTCCCAACATATTTTCTATTCGTTTCTATGTCTCCCAGTCGTCGTCTGTTTTTCATAGTGGTGGTTTCATTCGAGCATCGTGGTAGTTTGAGTCTCATACCGTGATCCTTCTAAAACAACTGCAGCTTCAATTATAGCTGAATGACTTTAATTAGGAACACGTCCGCACACCATATAAGTAGTCCTCTTACAGAAAATCTGGGGCGGCCGCATTCAGCTCCGCTCTACAGTTCCTTTGTTTATCTCCATCTGTCCTTCTCGTTCTATGGCCCACACATTTATGATTCACTATCAAAGGGCGCGTGTGGCGCAGTGGTCGGAGGCGCGCTGCAATACACACGTGGAATCGACCCTCGCGTCCATGGCCCACCATGCCTTCCTTCCTTCCGGGGTCAGCAAATTGGCGCTAGGCTCTTCTGGGAGGATAGCAGCACTGGATCGATACATCGGTAGGCTACCCCGAGTCGCTGTAAACGCCAGATATGCATTCAGTCACCTCCAAACGATGCTTAGTGAAGCAGAGTGCATGGCGCATACCTCACGGATTGATGAACGCCGAGAACTTTATCCTTTTTTTTATCGAAATGGGCTAACCTGGATTTCAAATATGAGGTAGATTTCAAATACCAGAGCTTGAAACCTTCCCTGATATTGTGTGTGTCTGTAGCATTTTATAAAATCGTTAGACTGCTCAGTAAGCAGTGCACTGTATTCATGACCTAGTTGTAGGATCAGCCCGTGTCTCTGTTTTTACAGTAGATCGCTGGGAAGACTGCTGAATCAAAAAGTGAGCCGACTTTTGGGGTCCTCTAGTTGGTTAGTGCTTTTCTTGACTGGCGCGAATGAGGCGCCCACGTTGCCCTTCTTCTTCTGTTCAGCTCTTCCTTCATGTTGTTTTCCATGTTCATGGCGCGCCTAGAGCATACGTACGAGATGGTCTGTGCAGTCAGTGAACCATTAAAATTGAGCGGATAAACTTTGAACCATTGATTTTTCGTGAACAGGGTCTCTTTCCGGTTTATAAGCAGTCCAATTTTTGCACACTTTGTTGACTTTACTGATCATCTTCTTTGCTTCATTCGTCTCTGTAGCAAAATCCCTGTCAAAATCCTTCTTGCTCAATTAGTTGAGCATAACTTCACATCTTTGATTTGCGAAACAGGATAAACTTAGTGCAGAGCTTGCAGAGTACACTTGACAGGCACATTGGGTGACAATTGCCAGAATCTCTTCGCTCACCTTTCGTGTCGGTGACGATCGTGATAGAATTCATTGGCCCATCATACCGTTTTTACGTGCTTTTCACTGAGGAAGAGCCGGTGATTAGAGTCGCACGTGGTTGATAACTGCACCAATGCACTTCGTAACTCGATGCGAAGATGCAAGTAGACATCATGTGCGATTTCTGCACATTCCACTTTGCTATTCATTGTAGGGTTTTTGGTATTTTTCCAAAAAGTCTCAAAAAGTTTGTGCGTTGGTGTATGGGCATCCTGAGCGAGGGTCGTGAATTTTATATCAAAATCGTCTCTGATATGCTTCTGTATCCTATGCATCCCTAGCGTAGTACTTTGCCTTGCTTCTCGTTTTCCATCTAGGTGTTTTTTACAGGGATACAAAAAGGTCTGCCCGTTTTGCCAATACGTCATTCTTCGTAAGTACTATAAAAGTTCAGGTATATCGTAGGTTTAGGTAAACCATCTAGTGATGTTTAGGTGATGCATCTGTAGTACCTGTTGTCTCGTTGGTCATCGAGCGACTCGATTTCTTCTAGGCTCTTCGTAAAGAACTCTGACCATTGGATCGGTGGTGTTCCTGCAATGCATTTAATATCTCGAGGAATCCAGTGACTAATGGCCCTTGTCCACTTGTTGTCCTTCATACGAATTACGTGTCTGGCCCACCTTATCTTCGACTGTCTGGCATACAGAACGGAATCTTTGATTTTTGATAGCTGATAGGTCGCAGATTCAGATCCCTTCCCTCACTTGTGTGAAACGAGCATCTTCCTTTCGACTGCGCGTTCAATAACGCTGAGTGATCTTCCACCCTGCTTACGCAGCTTGACGCAGCAAGCACCGTTGAGTCAAAAAGCTGGACGCGTTCTTTGTTCTCTACACTCCACCCTCGGTGCTCTTGAAAGTTCCACAAGCCGCTCGTTTACTCCTGTTGAACTCTGGAGCTAAGTCATTCATCACATTGATTTTCCGAACAAGGTAGACATAATTGGAGCTTTAGAAGATATTCGTTCCGCTGAGCGGGAAAGGCACATATTGAAATCAATCCGTTTCTCATAAAAATCATTTTTGTGAGATTTAGTTGAATAAGAATTCATTCACAAGCCTTGTCAAAGTCAGGAAGTGTTCGTTTTACTTGGGTAATGTTTGGTGTTATAAGAACGATATCATCAATAAAGTGAAGATGATGTAATTGTCAACCATGGATTTTCACCCCATGTTATCCCATTTGCATAGCGTTCTTGAGGGTGGCGGAGAATGATTTTGGCGAGTTGATCATTTCTGTGAAATTTTTGCACTGCTTAAGAAAAATTTTTATGTACTGGGTAGAAACTCCTTGACTATCAAGAGCTTCCATGACTTCTACCTCGAATGAGTTAAAGCCCTTCTTTAATATGATGAATGTGAAACAGAGTAGTCATTCTGCTCTCGCAATACCTCAATGAGTTTTGTTATCCTGTGGATGTGGTCTGTTCAATTAAATGTATCCTTGCTTACTAACATGGCTTCTCTTCATCCAGTGTTCTGTCAATCCTGTTTAGGATGACTCGAGTAAAATGTTGGTAGACGACAAAAAGCAAGCTGATTGGGCGACAGTTACCGAAATCCTGTAAGTCCTTGGACACTTGGACTTGGACAATAACGCGGTCTTGCTGATCTTCCACTGAGTAAGGTTCTGACATGTGACGTGTGAAGAGCCGAACCAGTGTGTTCACGAGGACTGGCAGAAAGTTCTTCAGGTGTTCACATTTAATCCTGTCTGAACCTGTTGCTGTTCAATTTTTCACCGACGAAATGGCATGTCGGATTTCTAAAGGGAGAACCGGTAGTGCAGCATATCCACTCTCCTATATTTTATATATGGGATGGATGGTGTGGCAATTGAGGAGATCTGAGTAGTGTTCGTGAATGTTTTCTTCTATTGCCTTCCTGGAGGCTATGACTGTTCCGTCTGGTCGGCGGAGTGCAATCATCTTGGTTTTGTAGTTATCAAAGCTTCGGTAAACTTTGCTAATGCTTCTCCCACTCTCTGCCTCTTCGACCATTACTACTGCTCTTCTCTCTTTAAGATCGCTTATCGCTAATGAAGGGCAAGATAAACGGGACATTGTTTTGGCTAAACCGTCCCTTTTAGAGCGTCGCTCTCCCTCGAAACTTATCTCGTGGGGTTACAATTTCGTAGCCATTATAGATGGCTATTTGCCGAGCCAAGTCGCGCGATACTTCCCTTACTTCCCTACTTGTGCACACAGTGGTGGCTGTTTGAAACATGTTTCTCACAAGCGCCCTCTTTGTGTGTGAAGGGTGAAAAGAAAGGAAGTGAACCAGGGTGTTTTTGTTACTTGGTTTTCGGCACCAATTTGTCGTGTAACCGCTACTTGATAAGTTAATTTGAACGTTTAGAAACGGGAGCCAGTCGTCCTTCGGTTTCTCCCGGGTAAACTTGATGTTCTCTGACTGCTTATTCAATAATTCAAAGCATTTGTCCATCTCTTCTTGTGTAGAGAAGACGACAAAACAGTCGTCTATATATCTGCAGTATAGTAACGGCCGGTGACCGAGAACGGGGCTTCCACTCTAGACATAAACGCAATGGCAAGGCTTGGTGCTAGTCGCTGTCCCATTGCCAGCCCCCTTATTTGCGCGATGCCAAAAAATGCCAAAAATACTACAATGTATAGCAGGTAGGAATGTCCCGAGATCACGCGTGATCTTGCCCCTTACCTTCGCATCGATCGTTGACGGGGAGTGCTGCAGTCGTCAGCTATATGCGACTCTGAGCGGCTGTTCTTCCTCGGTGGAGGACAGATGAAAAAAGCGGTGGGTTTTTTCGGGAAGCCGTAGATTTTGTAATTATCGCTCAGATTTTCATCTTTCTGTTTGTGCTGTTGAAGTGTTTGACCAAGTAAGTTGCGTAATAATGTACCCTTCCAGGCTCTGAAGAAGGCGATTCTGCCGAAACGTCAGCTACGATTGTGTTGTATGTGTGTTATTGTATGGAAATAAACGTTTGCTGTTTAACAACCTCGCGACTGCCGAAAGAGAAAACGACGAATTTATAATCCAATGCCGAGGTTAATAGAAAGTCGATCCTGGGTACTATAAATCGATTTTCATGGAGAAACTCGCGTTGACGAGAATGCTGGCGTCGCATATTCCTCTACTGTCGCATGGTCCGTTAAAAAGTTCCTCTTCGGTATCATAGACGGTGTTGAATGGGTGGCGTCGTCTCGGCTCGGTCAGACCGATGACGTCTTACTTTATCCTTCTTGATTACGTGATCATGCCTTCTACTGTGGACCCGCATGCAAGTGTGCGTGCATTGACGGTACAGATCGTCACCTTAGTTCTTTGGGATCTAAGGAGCTTAGAATAGCCCTGATATTTTAGCAGGCTCTTTGCGCTCGTCCTATCGAATGCTGCCGAATCGTAGGCCCTTTCAGGGTCAGGGAAATAAAACTCTTTTCTTTTAGCGTGTCCATCTTTTTTTGACATTCACGTTTAGCTTGTTGGACTCTTAACGTGGTGGCTGGGTAAACTCACTGATAGATTGCCAGTTTCTGCCAGAGGCAACATGGTGCTTATTTGTTGGAGGCTACTCCTAACAGTATCTTTCTTACACGCACACACACACACACACTTCTCTATTTCTGGACTGCAGGTTTTTAGCCGAATTGACTCGTAGAATACAATCTACGCAAGCGAGAACGCACCTACACACGCATTCATAAATGCGCCTCATAAATACATAAAGTATGTACCAAATCAGCGCAGCAGAAACAGGAAGTCTATCACCTGGATCCATCTGCATCTCAGGGAAGCAAAGGTCGCTTCTTTCATTTTCTACAGTGGATTCCTTTTTTCTAGAAAAGCGAGTTTTCATGGAAGAGGCGTGCAGCAGACACCAGACCTGCAAGACGGTCTCCATTCTTATTTCTTTCTTCTAGTCCAATTTATCAGATCCTGCATTTGCTATGGTTGGCCTTTTCTACTTTGCCTTAAAGCTTCCGATAATAAATTTAAAATGCGCGTTATCACTGCTGATAACGTTTCCCAGCTGATGGTTGAAAGCATCTAGTTCATAGTCTTCAGGATCGGTAAGTAGCAATTAATGATAGTGATCTTGTTATGATGCGTTGATTGAAGACGGAGGGCAACCACGTAAAGGGATAGGATTTCGCACGAGTTGAAGAGATCGACAATGGACGGTCAAGGGTCCCGTTGTTTCGTTGGCGTATGCCGGTGTTCTTGTTTCTTGTTTCTCGTACGGCGATCAGATGGAATTTTATACAATCTGCAGTTCAAAGGAGAGTGGGAAGATCAGTGTCTTTGGATAGTATTTTGGTGTTGTACGTGTAGATTAAGAAGCGATCTCCATAGCGTGTCGTGTATTTGTTGACTATATCCGCTTCTATTAAGGTCTTGCGCAACACGAAATTTTGTGGTCCTCTCAGCGGTAGTCTCACCGCCTAACGTCAGAGACGGGAGCAACCAGTGTGCATAGTACTGAGGTTGCTTTTGGTTGGTTGTGCAGCTGTATCTTCTCTGGAGTCCTGAACTAACTTTACAAGGGTGTCTTCACAACTTGGAACCCAAGGAAGCGCTATTTCAGCAACGATTCTGTCGTGTAGTCTCCTTGCTGGTTGATTCGGACACGATATTAAAGCCGAAATTAAAAAAGAAAGTAAGAATGAAAAGGTGGGCCAGTCGCTTAGATACTATATAGACGCCGAAATAGGTTTTAGTTAGGCCGTATTGTAGAACTTTTGTAAAATCACCTGTAACCCTGCCAGCACCGATCGATTGGAGTGGCATCAGTAAAGTCATTTTTCTTCTTTGCCGCAAGACAGTGCTACTCCATGTGATTTCTCATTCGAGAGACATGTTAAGCATCATATATTTTTATGAGCGCTTTATTTTTAATTTCTCTAGCAACACATCTTCATAGGATAGCTTTAAAATCTGAGAAAACACTCTGATTTCTCCTGACAAGAGAAGTGAAGCTCAGTGGTTGAAAGAGGGAATCGCTTCTACCACTTTTTAGCGAGCTGATCAAAGCCCTTTGGTTGACGTGCAGGTGCAGTTCATACGCATGAGAGTATAACCATAAGCTTATGAGTGAATGGTGTTAGGAGTAGAGAGAAGACCTAGTAGAAACGCGGGTTGATTTTTCCACGTCTCAGGGCAGGTATACGGGCACGTCCCACCAATCTCTCATCTACTGTCCTCATAGTTTATTAACGCAGTAAGGAAATCTATGGTCTGGAGAACACTTATTATTTTAGAAGTTAGCTTTAAACAGTAATTGGCGAAGCTTTCAAAATTTGTTAAATAACTGTAGAGTTGATCAGTGAAACATCTTACAAAAACGTGTTTTCAACATTCCACAGCGGATTTTGAATTGCGCTGCTGAGCACCGTATTCTCCTTTTTAACCTCGATTAAATCAGAAGTAAAATTGCTTAAAATACAGTAGAAAGAGTAATTTAATGGTCCAAGCACTCACCAATAATTTTGGCGTTTTCGAATTCCTCTGATTGGTCTGAAAACCATATAAATTTTAAGAATAACAGTGAACTGAGCATGGCATTCGCAGAACCGTGTTGCTATCTGTAATCTGAAATACAGATCTCCACATTTAAAGTGAAAATCATGAGATCTTCACTGCATTCAAAAGTTCCATTTCAAAAATTACCATTAAAAAATCATTAACATCCCAGAGAAGGTGACAAAGAAAATAAACGATAACAGAAAGATATAGAAGTTTAGTTTGTTCTCAGTAAAGACTGAAATCATTGAATGAATTAAAGATAGTCGCAATTATGCTGAAATATTTGTAGGACTTGGATCCCAGTATAGACCGAACCGCGATTACCATTCCCAGGCCCCTCACGTGTTACGCACGTCACTACTGAGTAATGGGCGTTGTGATTTCGACTACAGCTTCAGTATAACTGGGTTCAATGCCGATTTGCATTCTCCAAATCAATCCCATTAAAAGGTGATTGTTGACGACACTGTCATACAGAAAACGCCGAAAAAAGCAACAACGACAACGGAGACCCACACTAACCTCTCATTAGCTCAAAAAGATTAGTTTGTAAGACTATATGAATGAATATACCAAGTAATTATGCCGAGGTTCGTAAAAACTCGGTCCCTTGAATTATTAAGGAATATAAACACATGTTGACTATTTCACCACCATGATTTGATGACGGCCGGTTTAAAAATTACTGTTTAGCTCTCGTAGAGTTAACGTTCCTAAACTATGAGACAGGACTGAGATTCACATCAAAACATTAGAACGGCATAATGAAAATCGATGTGTTTTCAATGAATAATCAATGAAACCTCCATCGAAGAAGTTTTCGAAATATGCTAGGTGAAAAATCTCAAAGCGATATAAAAGAGCTTTTATCAGAAGTTGACGAGAGGCACTTGAAATGAAGTAAGTCTTATAACTGAACAGATTATCAACAAAGCACTATTTTGTTCTTGAGAATACAGAAGTTAGTTATTAGCTCGGTTTATTCAATAGAATAGTGGTTGGTGCTTCAGTGGATTTCGCCTCGCTCGCAGCCTAAAAAGATGAAGCGAATTACAACTTAATGAGCAAAACACCTCCACAATTTCAACAGAAGAAATCTCGATTTTCAATCGTTATGGAAATGAAACAGCCTCTTCACCAATGCGCAGCGTTCATCCAATTTTATTCCACGTGAAGACCAACCGTAATGAGCTCACACAAATAGGTTGTACGCTTCTCTCACATTATCAGAGATTACCTATCAGAGATACTGTGTGAGATTACGCGCTCTGAGGTTTCGACGGATTTAGCTTCTTCGGAGCATTGAAATGTCAAATTGACAGTCAGTCTGTTCAGTCAAACGTGTTCTCATGTCAAGTAGAAGAAAGCTCAATTCGTAAGTTCTACTTGCGTAGTAAACAATGTTCTTTAAATGCCCACAGTTTTGTTTTTTATAAGTCATCTAATCATTGTTGGAAAACAGCAGCACAAAATCGTACGTGGGTGTTCTACAATCCAAAGCGTCAACTAGTTCGTAATCTTGTATGAACGTATACTGGGCAAAACGCAGAACTGCATAATTCATCCTACGATTACAGTAGACGATTACACCAGTTTGAGTACGGTGTGCATTTCTTACAAAGCATGTGGTATGAATAAGTTTTCGAAAGGCGCAGACCACTCTGCGTCCGTGTAAAAAAAACACCAAATTGGTAAATTCAAATTGAAACCAAACACTACATTAGGTGCGCATAGGACACAGAAACATGATACAGAAGATTTTGAAGCAGGAATCACCTCCTTTCATACGAATCTTTGACTTGAGAGCGTGAGACCATCGAAGCATTCTCGATGAATTCTGGAAATGCGAATATGAGCTGTGAGGAAAGGTGCCTCATTATTTTGCTAAATCTGACACAGTATCTCAGACTGATATTTTAAACGCTCATCCACTTGAGGCTCCTCGCTTATTCACTTGAGGCTACGGCTGTTTCCCACGTGGAATACTCAATAGGAGACAGAGGAAGTGGTGAGTGCGTGATGAAGCTTTTTTTTCCAGTGCAGTTGAGATCGAGGTTTCACGGTTTTTCAGCTCAGGTTACACAGCTGTTTGGCTGAGCAGGTTGTAATTAAGTTGATTGCTGCAGCCTCTTAAGAAGGCGAAATCCATCGAGTCATGTGCCAGTGTTTCACAAAATAAACCTTGTTCTTAACAGCTGGTAAATCAAAAAATTAGAAGTCCATGAATGATTGCTACGAGCAGAAGAAACATTGTTTGTATTACAATTCCTTACGCTTCCTTTGCTAATGATAGACAATTCATATGTGGACTGTGGTCTACCGGACAAAAAACGAGTTTCTGACTAACACCTGTTGGCGAAAATTCCTAAATCTTCATAAACTTTCTGGAACAAGATGAATAATAATAATGAAAACGGTAGCCACAGGATTTTCAGAAATCTGCTAAGCGTTCTCATCATTTAAATCACCTCGTGGAGGCATGCAAAAAGAAGAACGGAAATAAAGTGCTGCCATACTATAACCCTGTGAAGATTTGTAAAAAAGAAAAGATTTACTGATTGCAACAATTCTTGAATAGGAGTAGCCAGGAGACGCTTACGTGAATTTTTAGCGACCGTTAATAGATGGTTTATAATAACAGAGCGCAATGTAATAATGGCGTACAACATTCCTTGTTCAATGTTTAGAGTGCACCTTGTAAAAATGTTGTGATTTTCAAAGATAGTCATAGTTATTGAACTTGTCATTAAGAGAAAGGTTGCCTCTGAAATTGCTTATAGAAGAGGAGAGGAATAATGGAGACCCATCTATGGATTTCGTTTGGAAAACTAGCCTCGCAAATTGTCGCCATTGTCGACACAATACGATACAATTCAACCATTCCGCCCCAAATATTGGCTACTTCAATTAGTTGGCACTGGTTATAATACTAAAAACGTTTTAAATAGTTAGATAGTGAATGAGTTCACTGTGAGTCATTACCGTACTTAATCGCGTTGGATGATGGTTCGTGGGACAAAAATAAAGCGTGCATTTTAGCAGTTGAACGGAGCTCAAGAACGCATCTCTGACTCCAAATTTTCTTCAACACCCTTATAGCATTTCTCATTGTTTTCAAATCCATTTAATGAAACAACAACGTGAATTGTCATATCCTTGATTTTATTGCATTGCGACTGTACAACTTTGATGCAGTTTCGACCCATTTCCTGTAGTGAAACATGTAGCCTACTTTACATAAGTTTTTAAAATAAGCTTTTTTTCGTAGTTTTGCACCCATAGAAGTCTTAAACAAGCAGGAAGTATTCACTGGATGCAACGATTTTCAGCAAGAAAACTTATTCGCGACAAAATCCGTGGTTCTTAATAACCTTTACATTGAAGAAAATTTCAGATTTACTTCCGAAGATCCACAAGTTTTGCCTATGTAAGATTATGATTGTTCTTTGTGGCAGGTCGAACATTGAGTACGGTTGGGTAACCAAAAGATAAGGTACAAGCTTTCTCTACAATTTTTTTTAAAAAATTTTGGTCCTCCAAATGTTTCAGATGCTGTTATCGCTTTCAAAACAAGACAGCACGAAATGCAATCCTGAACACAACCTATGTCGGTATGCCTAACACAGAAGTGGCCGTATTCATTGGCAGAGGTACCCAAATGATGGTGCACAGTGAACTGGAGGCATCGAATTCAACTCTTTGCTTGTCACGGAGATTTTTTTTACAGCCCCTGTTCCTTCAATTTTTCGATTTTAATTCGCCTCTGGAGTTTTTTGAAACACTTGAACAGTGGTGTTTGAAGCTCAGAGAGACTCACTGATTACAATATTATAAGGTGACCACCGAAGAAAACTGATGAGAAAACTTGTTGGGAGGTGGTCGTAGTATGAGACCTATGCTTGCACACTGTGCACATCCATCAATGTTTGAAGTGATATCTCTGAAGCAATACAGCTTCTGTTCTCTTACTGCTACAGCGTTGATTTATATTGCACACGTTACAATCATAAACATTTACATTCCATTCTGAAGTCCCTGCCATCTATTATCTTGTACGGTAGCTCACTGAAGGCGGAGATTCCGAATGTCACCAAGAGACTTTTTTCTCAAATTGTGCTGACCCCGGCATTTCTCGCATTCGATTCCTTTCCTCGCACCTCTTATCCACGAAAGCCTTCAAGTTTGTGGTAAGCTCGGCCACTGAATTTTAAGATTTATGTGTTTTTTATAAATGTCGTTTTATGTGTGTCGAGTCAATTTTTTTCTAAAACCTTTGTCTAGTAGTGCTTTCCTAGGTCTTCATCACAGAGAGTTAAAAGCTTTTCTGGACTGGATTTACCTGGGTACTGGACGAGCTTAGTACCAATTCTCCGACACCGAAAGGACGGAAGGCTTGGTGAACCCAAGCTGTTTGGAATAAGCGATTTTTCTGGCTGAATGGCGTTACCACCGCTGCGCTCCTTTATATCTTTCGAAATTCATGTTAAATCTTATTTCATCTCCCTGGATCTTTCCTCTCACTTATTTTAAGTCCAACGTATCAGATCCAAAAAGAGTGGTTCCATAATTCCTCAACTCTGGCAAATAAAGAACTCATAAAGATGCGGTAGTTTTGCAAATCAAATTACAATCAGATCCACTCTAAATTGACTATTATTAGAAATGCAACAAGCACATTGCACCACTGTGTCCGATCACTTCCTATCTGCATCATCATCACCGCCTTCATCATCGGAATCATCTTCGTTCCAGTCCTTCAATACACTTCAGTTTCTTTACCGACAAGTAATATAAGAGATTTCATCTGTTCACTCTAGATTTGCAGAAGGTCAAAAATGAAGCTCACTTCATCTACTATCGACACCTGTACAGCTCAAATATTGACTTTAACTTGGTGGTATACTCACTTCCAATCACTAAAATGAGCTACAGTTATTTCTTGGAACCGTTATGTATGAAATGTAGTTTAAAAAATTGTACTTTAGATTTAACACAAAGCCTTATCAAAAGTCACAAGAAATGTGGCTATGTAGTGAACCATTTTTTATGAAATCACATGCATGACTTGTAGGAAAAAATCCGTATAAGAACAAAGATGAAGCAATGATCAAAAAAATTAGAAACGAGACAAAGATGCGTGGAAATCCGAATTCTACTAGCGGTACAACTTCAAGAAAAGAAAAGTGGTTCATTTTGAAGATCAAGTGAGCCGTACGCGCCGCTTTCAATTCACATCGAGCTCGACGAAAACTCAGCTGTAGTGGGGTTTTTTATTAACGTCAAAGTAAATATACATAACCATCTATACCACAATTGAAGAACGCACAGTTGTTATAATGTGAACATACACATGAGGACAATAATTTCTGCTCGTGAACCTCTTAGAGCATGCGGAGTCATTGTAATACAATAGTATTGCAATTGAACAGCAAAACATTCTAGAATACAAGAAGATGTGAAAAGCAAGACTCCAGAAATGCCCACAAGCACAATCAACTAGAGTTATTCAACAATACCATCATTTTATTGCAAAAAGGTTTCAAGACAAGGTGGAGAGAAGGCTATGGAGGTGTTGAGGAAAAAGGAATGGATTTCATTTATGAAACGAGTATCGTATGGGCGTGAGCAAGCGCAAATGTCGCAAGTGTCCCTCATTTAGAAGACAGAAGAAGAAGTTTTGTGTAGGCAATCTGACTAGTTTCTCAGAGGACTGTACCTTTCGTATGAAGATAGAGTCAATTACTTTCATGTTAGTCACACATTTAAGGAATTAATAAAATTGTTTAATACAAGACATTGGCGTAGGTTCTAGCTATCATAAACGTTTGTTTAAAGTTGTGCGTTCGATTAGCTCAAAGGTATGCGCGCTGGAGAGAACAAACACTATAGTGCATTCTCAGGGAAGCGCCAGTGCCGAAATGAGAAGCTGAAGTTGTGTAAAAAGTGCCTGCTTGGAGAATGGCAATAAACTAGTTGAATTGGCTTTTTATAGGATCACTTCAGCAATGTTGTGCGCTTCAACTGCTTTCCAAATTACTAGCTGCAGAGAAAAGTCAGGAGAATCCAGTGCCTGTCAGATTTATGAGTGTGCGTTCGTTTGCTGAATATTTACCAACCGGCCGTCCAGCAATCATCGTATGTTCCCAGAAACTGTTCATAAAATGCATAATGGAAAAAGTGTGTTTCAAAATTTGAGCATAAAGCCTGTTTTTCATGACTCAAGTGGAAAATTTTAAGGACTGTAAGACATAAACTCGTCAATTAGCATTTGCTGGAATTGCTAGCTCACGAGTCTTGCAGCAGCTGACGCGAATGACTCTCCGTTATTTCAGGCACAATTCTAGCCTATCAGTTAGCCCACTTTACCGATAAAACATTTTCTTCTCTTAATACTCCATTTACTTTATAAATATAGATGTTTTTCTGGTTGTCAACCTACCTTAGGCCAGGTTGCCTCGAAAGTTTTCCCTAACTGGTTTTCTAAATGCGATTGTGTTATTTTTCGGCATATAACATTTCACAAGTGATATCTACCCTGATTTCTTCTATCATCGTTTATGCTGGTGTGACCTACTTGTTCACTTAATCGTGGTGATTAGTGTCTTCTTCAAGATATTTTTACAAATGCACCTATACTTTTAACTTGTTAGTAAGCATCTGCGAAATAGATAAACAATTTCGCTTGCATATGAAACGTTTTACACCAATTTTTCTTATGGCGCAAAATGCGAGCGTTATTCTTTGAGCAATTGTAAAGCTGTTGGCCTCCCTCACTACTCGTGATCCCCGCTGCGATAGCGGTAGTAGTGTTATAACTTAGTAATCTCAACCACTAGGCTTTCTAATATTGCTAAATTAGTACTAAGAACTGAAACTTCTTTAGTGTTTCACAATAGTATTTTCACCATGTAGCATGATTATTGAAACCTAGACGTAGGTGCTTCCTAGGATTATTGTGTTCATATTGTGTCTATTTAAAGATCCTTACAATCAGTGCTGTAAAAAGGATCATACATTTTTGAACCAGCGTTCACAAAGCGAAAAAACAAATCCGTTTGGTGTATTTCTGGAGGGATATTGGAAATCATGAGAAACACAGAGCTCAGAGACGTTTTTAGAGTTGTTTCTAACGTCGTTGATTATTATCCATAGCTTTCTGACACTTTTTTTTGTTGTCACTGCTGTACACTTGCGTAGATCACTGAAATTTGTATGGAATTCTTCAATGAGTGCCGAGGAAATAGTGCGTTGCGTTGTCAGGATGTGTTAAAATACTTTACTTTGGCCCTTATAAATCGTAATCTCACTTTAGCCCTTTCAATTGATTAAACCGTTCGAAAAATCCTTGCGAGCACATATGCTCCCTGAAATGGAGAGTCATTGTCATATTTTCTGATTGTGTCACCGCATCCACTGGTAGACCTCAAAATCCAGGAGATCCTCGAAATGTTTGCTGAGTGGGTTTGCTGGCGATTGTTGATGATCACGTGCGTGGTGTTATATGTTCTAATCGTGCCCACATCACCCTTATTTTCACTACTTTTCCTGTTGTTACCTATATATCATTTTAGAAAATATCTTGCTTTTTGCTATAATCGCTCAATAGTAAATGTTTTGTGATAGGGATGCAAAGAAGAACTAAAGCAAGGATAAACTGCTTTGCTAGTGGCATAAACGATCGCATAGATTTATAAAGTTATAGAAATACTGGTTCACTGGTCATTAGTGCGAAATTAAGAAATGAAATAGCTTTAAGTTAATTGTATAACACTCAGTGACGTATAAAAATCACCACTGTACTTCGACTACATAGCTTAAAATCACATTCATTTCAGTTGTTCAGTTCGTCATGAATGACGATCATTCAAGGTGCTGGATCATGAGCAAAGCTCTATCATTTCATAGAAGCTCCGCCGCCTGTTACCCGACTCGTCTTGGCTTTGCTGCATGCACCATTCAACACAGAGGCTTCTTTACAACTAGTTGTTTAGCTAGTCGGAACTCATTATTTTTTCTCGCATATTCCAACGTGTACATGCTTCTCAGAGTATTGCCTCAGAAACTAACAATATGACGTCCATGATTCGTTATTTGGATTCAAAATAAATTTCATCACAATGTGATCAATTTTTATTCACTGCCTACTACTTTGTTAATGATTTTGATTTATACTACAGCTTCAGTTAAACCGGTTTCATGCCGATTTGTGTCCCCAGATCAGTCTCGCTGAAGGGTGATCGCTGATGGCACAGATCGATAGAACTAGCTGAGAGAGAGACGAAACGATGGTCTCGTATGGTGTGGTGATGAACGCGTTAGTCCCGGAAAGAGTATTAGCATGTTCGGTTCCCACCGCAGACACTAGCGGTCCGGAGTTTCCCAAATATCTCAGTAACATTGTGGTTAAATTTCATCATTTTATTTGAAAAGTGTAGTTTATACAAAGAGGCAAAATCTGATGGCTAAAGCAAGAACTCCTTTTCGCCACATTATGCAGCGCTTGCCATATTAGTTTTTTTGATCTTTGCCGCATGGCAACTCATTTTTTCTTCGATATTTTTGTCATCGTAGATGATCTATTGGAAAACGCCATGGTTGGTCCTCTGCACTGCATGGCTAGCATTAGCGGCACAAAAAACCGACAAATTGGAGTGCATGTTTCTAGGGTATCCAGATCTGGAATATGACGGTTTCGATAGAACGGAGGTGAGTAGTGTTGATACATACATTCCACATGCCATGAAGTATGCCATTAAAACTCCTTCCACCTCGGTCTTTATTTTTTTTTTTTGAAAGTTCTTTACTGGAGTCGCTTGTCCGTTTTTAGTAAAAATCAAAATCAAAAATCAATGTTTTAACTATCTTTCACAGGTGTTAACAGAAAAGAACTTTAACAAAACCGTTTTTGCTGAGGATGCGAAATCTGTCGTATTCTTTAACGATGTCGAAGAAGACGATCCAGAACTTGATCAGTACGAGTGCTTCATGCAGGTGTGCACCAATATAGAGGCAATTTTAGCGAACATTTAAATTTGGTTTTTCAGCTGTCCGCACAAATCATGACCAAACGTGGCTATAACTTCTTCATTGTGAATACAACAAAAGAATTGAAGCTCAGAAAGCAAGAAGGTAGAGTTTGCATATTGGGTGCACATCGTCAGCGAGTATGTAGCTCCTTATAGAGCCAACTGAGTTTTGCTGATGAACGTTAAATGGTCTTCTGCAATTGCATTGCAGAAAACCTTTGAATGTTTCATGGAACATCATGTACACTTTATATAAATAAATAAATAAATAAATAAAAGGGTGCATGTATCGCAGTTATCGGAGGCTTCTGCGAAAGAAATGGGAAGGAACAAACAAGATCGACAGTGTAAAAAAATTGAGGCGTGCGTAATATGATTCGGATTAAGAGTAGGGTGATTGTAAAGCTTAGGACTAACTAGAATTCATTCGATCACCAAAAAAATATGACAGGTAGGTAATCTAACGTCATATATTCAAATCTCGTTTAAAAATCGCTCAATAACTTATTTAGTCTCTCAATTGGCTCTTGTTAAACAAAAACGGCAGGGATTAAAGGATGTTATCTGACACGAAGAGACAAAGTGTCTTCTAATGAACCATATTATATTAAGGCTGATCTGCAGCTAATATAAAGTTCAAACCTTGCTGTGGATTTATTGTTATTCTTCATAATCTCAAAGACAGCGTTAAGAAGTTGAAAAAGGAGAGGATACTATCCATGTTTACAAAGATGGCTTCAAAATCGAGTACAATGGTGTTCGTGATCCTGAAACGTTCGTCGGCTGGATAATGGATGTGCGTTTGTTTATTGCTTGTTACCTAACCGAAGCATACGAGAACTTTTTTGGGGTTTTGGTTGTGATAGGTGGTAGTCGGAGAACGGATGAGCTGTTTCGAAATGATCATAAAAAATTAACTGGTTGAGTACTTGTTTACCTGAGTGGCTCATCTGCACAAAGGATAGTGCGGAACCAAACACAATTTGCATTTGACTCGTATTTTATTAACTGCTCCAGATTTTCTCTTTGAATTATCTATAAATGCTTGTTATAGCAGATCTTTTTTTCAGATTATCGATAAAACTACTTCGTAGCTCTTCTTTGTTTATTACACCATAACAAAGTCTGCTCAGCCATTATGAAAAAGTGGAATCGCTATAGCAATTAGGTTTCTTCAAGAACGGTGGCCATTACTTGCACTTTACTCTACCTGTGGCTTTCAGTTCCAAATTTAGAACTCCGTAGAGTTGTTTTTCCGTGCAAGATTGCAAACTCCCTTCTAAGTGTGGACAGAACTGCTAAGGATTTAACTTTGCTGTAGATATCGCAGTTCGCAGTTCGATACCAAAAATACTTTCCATCTTGGTTGAAACCGCAAACTATTGAGGGAGACTAGAGCATACATTTTGCTAGATTCATTGACAGCTGTCCAAGTTTATCTGTGGTTTATTCGTTCTGATGAAGAATGTAATGTGTTACACGTCGCCTTCAGATTCCTGATGATCCGGTGACGATCATTAATGATGAGCATGATCTGGAAGAATTTGAAGATCTCGAGGACGAAACCGTGAGAGTAGTTGGATATTTTGAGCCTGGATCAGCTGGTAAGATTTTCAAGAATATCTTTCGAAAACCTAAATGTTATTCGGCACTTTTCAATAAACTCTTCTGGTGAAATAATTCATCTTTTCAACTTCAAAGGAAAATTGAGGAAATCCAACAAAAAATTGAGTCTCTTATTAGATATCTTTGGCAATTCGGATATTGAAGAATATCAAAACAAAACTGGCTTATTGGAAGAATTACATATCCTGTTTCTGACAAACAAGTTTTCCAGCTGGAAGCTCCAGCCATATATTTTCGCAAAGCATATGTCGATTTCCCTTCAAAGGAAAAAATCCATCAGCAATGCAGACCGCTCCGCGCAAATAAGCTGCGTGAGAAGTGCGACGGAAAGGATCTTCGTAACTATGCTTGTTAAGCGTGCACTACAAGCTGCTCACTGAGATTGTCCTACTGTACATATAAAAAACTTTACATGAGGCACAACGAAATAACCAACAAGAATTCTGACGAGAATTCTGATGCAGGGGATGCACATCAAAACCTCGGTCCGGATTATAGAAGCCCATCAGGAATACCGCATGCACATTATCCTAACTTTGTCTACTATGAAAAAGCATGTGACAGCGTCGAAAGCTAATCAATCTTATCAGTGCGGGCAACATCATGTCATTTCAAAGCTGTTTACTATCGATTTACAGTGAATAATGAAGCCACTACACTATGACTCCAATCACAATATTAATTATAAGTAGCAAAATTCTATCAAATGTTCGGCTTGGTGGAGAAATTTTCATCCTTCCGTGAAGTAAAAACGTGTAAAAGATGAAGATAATGATATTCAGTAGCGTCAGCGAAATGGGAAGAAGATTGGAGCACGCATAAATCGGATGATGACCCAATTCATGAAAAACCCACGGTGCGAAGGAGAACAAATCGAGGAGGATGGTTCTCTGATTATAGAGACAACGTCGTAGCACTTCATTGTGCGCTGTATGAGCATGGAGGACAACATGAAGAAGAATTAGACAAACGAAAAAAAGTAGCATCAGCCGCTTTCGAATCTTATAGAGAAGCCACCGATTAACAAACCGACCACAAACTCACGCTGTTTTTTTTTATACAGCAGAGACATGAGCTAAAACTTTAAATACATAGAGAACTCTCCTCAACCCCTACGAAGCGCTTGAGCCTTATCATGAGAAATTTAGCCAATGCAAACAACAACGCAGCTCATATCTTCAAAACCTTTTGCATCTTTGTGATCCGAGAGAATATACATCGACAGTGGAACACAGATGGACCAGTCATAAAATAAGAAGAATAGGTGACGGATGGAACTATGAAATGAAGTGCACACAAGGTTACATGGACCATCTGGAACGACCACATTCATCATGGACACAGGTGTTTGTTTCCCTCGCCAACCATCTGTATCAAAGGCTGGGAACGATTTATGGATCATGAAGTAAACGTCTCGATTGCCACCATGCTTGCGGCTCGTCAACACCGCATGCAGCGATCGAGCGATGAAGTTCTGAACGGAAAATCTCCTTAGGCCTCCAGCACTCCAGAGGCCCGAATATTCAAATCTAATAATAATAGGCAGAGTTCTACAGAAATTTTTAGTTCCTAACACTTATCAAAAAAATTATTAGCAGTTGTCGAAAAACCTGCCTTGTCTTTAATATGCTTAGCACTGAGAATGGCAACAAGGAGAATTGGACGAAAACAAAGTGGTTGCCTAAATAATTAAATGATGACGCGTCTCCTTCGTGATGGTAGTAATTCTGCCTGTCATTCTTTTAACTCGTTAAAGACAGTATAGCATAATCAATCGAAGGAGGTAATGTAAAGTGGAATTAATACATCCACAGTCAGATGTCCTAAGAAAGTACACAATAAGAGCTTGGCTTGATTAATGCAAAGCCGAGAACATTTTTATGTCCAAATCCGTTAATTGTGCTACAGAATTTTTCCTTTTCTTGTTACAGAAACTTCTCAAAATATCCAATATCTTTTTGTTTGAAATACCCAATATCTTATTCCGGAACTATGTTAGTCACTATTTTGCCACTAATTTTTTCCATCATTTAGCACTGAAAGAGTTTGAAGAAGCAGCTGAGGAATTTATGGGAGAAATCGAATTTTTTGCCGTCGTTACATCAAAGGTGAGCTAAAACTTCTCACTCCTATAGATTATATCAGTAAATTTAGCTAGTATTTAATACTGATAAAAGTTTAACACTATGCCAACTTTACCCTCTGTGAAGTTTGTTGAACATATGGACTTCTAGTGGGCTCGAAAAGTTGGACTGAAACGGATAGGAGAGATACAAATGCTTCGGCCATTTGAAGAAGACCCTCTTTTTGCTCCATCTTCAGCTGATACAGGCATATTTTCTTGCAGAAAGCTTTCTCATTATGTATGCTTGATAAATTCTTATTTAGAAGAAGAAATCGAAGATTGGGTAGAGAAACACAAGGAGCCTGTAATGCAAAAGTTGACGCTAGAGAACTATTTTAATGTTTGGGTTAGTTACTTGAGAAGTACTTTATTCTATATCAAATTTTAATTTGGAAAAGCGGGCCAAATGAAAGTGCTCCTGAATGCTGTGAAGAAGTAGCAAAAATGTTACTGCTTCTTATTATTAATGTACAATATTCACTCTTCCTAGAGAGATCCTGAAGAAGACGAACGGTTGATTTTGGCATTTGTTGATGAGGAGACCCGAGAAGGCCGAGCGATGAAGAAGCTCCTAGACAAAATTGCCGATGAAAATTCAGAGCATGCCGGAACGCTGGAGATTGTGTTGATCGATCCTGGTATCAAACATTCATTTTAAAGTCAATATTTCGAAGCAAGCAAATGTTTTCATGACATACCACCATCTATTAAGAATAGAGCAGAGCAAGCACGTTTTCCCAAGAAACCACTGTCAAAGTGCTGAAGTGAAAGCAGCGCAGCTCTTTTTTTCAAGAGCAGTTTATAGCACTTTCTACAAATTTATACTTTTCAGATCATACGTATGAGGTAGGGCGCATCTGGTGCAGTGGTCGGCGGCGCCCTGCAACACACAAACGATCCTCGTGTCCATCTCCCACCAAACCTTCCATCCCTCCGGGGTTGGCAAATTAGTACTAGACTTGTCTGGGAGGATAGCATCACTGGATTGATACATCGATAGACCACCGCAAGTCGTTGTAAAGGCTAGATATGCATTCAATCACCTCCTAACGATGCTTAATGATGTCGAATGAATGACATATCCTTCAAGAACTGATGAATGCTGAAAGCTTTACCCTTTTTATCTTTTAGTGCATTTGGGTTTCATTTTTTAGAAATTTTGAACACAGTTCTTCATTAGCGGAACGTGGACGCGCCCAGAATTCTTCCAAAAAACTTTGTTTTTCTAATTGTTGTACTTGTCACTTTGAGCATTCACTCTGTACCTATGAAAGCTTAGTTTATGGATTCTAGAAATACGAAGGCTTGCCTTCTATGGCTTTAATTTATTCAATAGAAAACTTTTTTTCAACAATTTTAGATGAGTTTCCTCTTATGGTAGACGTGTGGGAGGAGATGTTTGGCATCGACATCGAAGAAGGACCTCAAATTGGTCTTGTCGACATATCCGAGATTGGTGTTGTTCACAGTACTTTTTAAGGATTAATAACTTCAGAGTTTTTAGAAGGCTCTGTTTTCGATGAACAGACAATTAAAAAACAAAAAATTGGAGGCAAGTATGATGTGTACCTAAAATTAAGGAATCCTTGTGTTACCTTGTACTTAAATAATGAGAAAATGGGAATCGGAACAACTTAGATCTCTCGCACATTTCGCCATTGATATGGTAGATTTCGAAAAAACAAACGCAACAAAATATGTCGCGGGTGAAAATGGGTATTTAGACAAGTAAAAAGACTTAGTCATTTTCGTTTTCGTTTCCCTTTAATAAAATTTTTTTCCTAGGTAATAGAACAATCTTTTGAGTAGAATCACACAGGTGTTGAGATATGAGCGGAGCACTTAAAGTCAAATGGGCTTCGAACCCGGAATTCCAGAGTTAGCGTGCTTTCCCCAGCGCCAACCGATGCTCTTGTTTTGCCTTTCTTTCAGCCATGTTTTTATCTCTTTTGGTGATATCACTAGGCCTTTATTATAGAAATGATTTCGCAAGCCGCCGTTAATTAAAAATTCGGATTTTTACGATGAAAGTTTTCTATGACTTGTGTTTTTTTTCCCTCGTGCTGAGTTTGTGCACTTTTCACAAGTTCCTTATCTTTTGTTTCAAATTTCGAACAGTTTCGTTTTAGAAACACACTGCGAAAAATGGCGTGAATTTTTTGCAGTTGTAGATGTGAAAATTAGACCCCGTGATTGGTGATGATTTCCTTACGGTAGGAAAATGCAAGATTTTGAGGAATATGAGAAGCACAAGTGAGACAAATAAGATCGAAGATCGATGAAGCAAGCTTCCTCTCCTTAAATTAGCCAATTTTTCTATATAGTGTTTTATAAAGTCTAGCGATAGTTTTTCAATATCTTCCAGCTTCCATCCTAAAGAAGGAAAGCTGTAGGAAGGTATTGAGTGGAACCAGATACACCTCTTCCGGACCACATGTCGATGTGAAGTGAGCCAACAAAGGGTTCCTTTAAAACCAACCAGAAAACAAGAATTTCAGTAAAATTCAAGTTTAATATGTCTTTCTTAAGAAAACAATGCATAATATCGTGTTAATGTGCATATTGTATTTGAAATAATCTTCCAACAACCGCAATAACGCTGAGATATTTGTAAAACTCATACCCCAATCCGGATTCTCCCTACAATTTTCCTACAATCCTTGCCTTTTTCAATGCAAGTGCGGTAAATTTTATTAGGACTCATGGAAGAGATAATAGAATAAAAACTCAAAAAAAACAAGAATGAAATGGACTTTTTTCTTTGAAGGTAACAAAGCAACAAAACAAAAATATCTGTGAACGTGCTGCAGTTACAACATGAGAAGTGTAGTTTCAATGAGAAGCAGGAAAACGAGTTTCACTCGAAGCGATTTGCCACAAAGCTGTAACATCATTGCAGAATTTTCTCGGTTTAAACATTTATGCTTTCGAGTTTTTCTATCAAATTCAAAACCACTGCGCGGATAACAAATTTATTTTATGAGGAGAACATTATCTGGTTTTCAATGTCATTTCGCTAACAGTCCAGATTACCCACTCCAATTCTTTTGTTGTTTGTTGTATCGGTGAATGCCAATGAACACATTCGGTTTCAGAAAGAAGGAATCTGGTTTGATATTTCCCAAGTAAATCTGGACGATCCCAAAAAGCACAGCGACAGCAACTTTGAAGTGTTGCAAACATGGATTGACCAGATTATGAGCGGTTCGATCACCCTTGACGGTGAGTTTGTGATGTGTTCTTTCTGAATGAAAAAAGTTAAGGAAAATATTTAGGCGCAAAACACTAAGTTAATCAAATCGATGTTCACGCAAAAATGAAAGTTGCTTTTTTCGTTTTTAGACGACGACGATGAAGAGGAGCCGAGTCCTCCACCACCATCTAGCAAAGGGAAGAAAAGCAAAAAAGAGCTTTGAGACGCCCTGTACCTGTCATCGTCATAGTTGTCCGTTAGATAGGACTTATTTTGAGCTGCTCAGTTTTCACATCTCAATGCTTATTTTCTACACTTGATTTTTTCCAGCAAACGAAATTTTGCTTCTAAGTCGTCTTGTCGCTTGCCACCACTTTGCTCAACTCAATTCAGATTCAATTCTATTCCGTTATTTGTTACCCTTTTGAAATTCCTCCTCTTCATTTAGGCTTATCATTGTACTTTTTGTACAATCGTCGAATTTTTAATTTGATCCTTCGATATTTCAACATACGAGTGCGTATTTCACATGTTAAAATTATATAGGTGTTCCATGTAGTCGCACTTTTCTGTTCTGAGAAAAACGAGTAGAGAACTTATGCGATACCAACTATTGAAATCAGAAGGGCAAAGAGATGTTTTTTTTTAGTTTAAAAATCTATAATTTGGTGCTATCAATTAGTATTTGTGGTTATTTCTGTCGGTTCTTTACATTCATTGACTATATTACCCATTATACAACATACAGAGCCCCCTTTACACCGGGCGCTTGTCGATCTCAAGATTGGCAATAGGATACTGACTGGCGCCAAGTCTTGCCATTAATTCATGGTTTAATTTGAATCCGTCACACTCAGGCATCGACCAGTACTCGTCGCTAGGTATAAAGACGACTGCTTTGTTGTCTGCTTAACACAAGAGCAGATGGTCAAACGTTTTGAATTGCGAAGCCAACTTATAGAGTACGTAATTTTCATCCAAAAAAAGACTGGCTTCCGTTTTCGAACGCTCAAATTGCCATAATCAAAAGTGGCTACATCACACAAATTACTACCTCTTCTGCTAACCTTAACACACGGACGGGAGCCTTGTCTGAAACAAGTTTCGAAAAGCCGCCAGGTAGTCTGCTGAGAGAGAGCAGGAGGAATCCCGCAAGATAGTACGGCAAAAAGCCATTTCCGGTGTCAGCAAACATTGGCTTTTCATTATAGGTTTGTTGGAATAGCAACTCTCGCAAAAATCTAAATTTAATTTCTAGTTTATGTAAAAGATCGCGTTTTAAACAAATGAAAATAGGAACAGCACTACACAGAGAAACATCTTGATTCCATTGCACATGGGTCAGTTGTTGTGCTTCAGAATTTTTTTTTCCTGAGTTGCAAGTTGCAAGAGAGTATAGAGAGTATTTCCATCTGTAAGGTCTGTAATGAAGTTGTTCGACTTTCGCTAAAAGTAATTTAGCTTCTTGGAATTATAGTGATTGCTTAGCACCGTCCGTTTTTGTGGAAGCAAGCAACCAGCTGGGAATCCCTCATTGTAGGAAGAAGGTTACAGCGGCAGTTTTTACGTTAACAATATTTGTGGAGCCTAGGTGAAAAACTTTTCAGATTATATTTCACATATTTCACATAATTGAGATAATGTGAGTCATATCCATGTCTGTGGCCCATACGGTACGAAAATTATGGCCGCATGGAACATTAAATGAACATATTTCAGATCATAAGAAACTTCATCAATTGTGATAAAATAGAATTGACCTTGTAGATCTAAACAAATATAGGCTTCCTTATTTAATCGGAAAAATACGTGGTTTCCTAGAGAATTCCTCCCACCAAAAAAATTAATGAAACAGTCTTTTTTTTGCAATATGAAGGGACGCCGTTGCAAAAGATGTCTCTTGTGTTTGCGACTACTGTAACTAAAGCCAAAAAGATGAAGCTTTCGGCGTTAATCAATCCCTGAGGGATGCGCCGTCCGTGCATTTGACTTCACTAACTATCGTTGAAGGTAATTGAATGCATATCTGGCCTTTACAATGACTCGCGGTGGCCGGCCGATGTATCGAGCCAGTGGTGCTATCCTCCCAGACAAGTCTGGTACCAATTTGCCGACCCAGGAGTGATGGAAGGCTTAGTGAGCCAAGGCGCAGGGATCGATTCCACGTGTGTCGCCGTGGCGCCTCCATTCATTACGCCACACGCGCCCACCATCGCTACTGCAACTAGGTTAAAAATTTCAGACATATAGATTGCGACGGCATGGTGTGGTGGTGAACGCGTTACTGTCCGGAAAGGACAGTAGCGAGTTCGTTCCCCGTCGCAAACATTTGCAGTCTGGAGTTTCGCAAATATCTCAGCATCATTAAAGTTATATTGACACGGGGATAGTGGGATTCCAGGACAGGATTATTTAATTCTTAGCTGGGCATCCGGTTGGAAACGTCGGAACCTCTCTGAGCATGGGAAACCCTTCTTAGTGGATTAACTTCCCCTGTACGATGAAGCACGACACCCAAGAACCAGAGAGAACTCCGAGCTACGATGACGTGTTGAATTGAAAGGAGTATCAGTGATTGTTTTGAAACATGTGAGTGAGTCAACCTAGGCTTGCTTAATACTTCGCCATTTTACTATAATTACATGTTTATGGCGATGAATTCAAAATATTGTACTTAGCACTGCTACCAGCAATCACGTGTCTGCACGATTGATCTGCAGAGCACAAATAGGCACTGAACACATCTAAGCCGAGGCTGAGAAATGGATGCGAGGCAATGGATCGAATGTGAGAAGTGGTGGAATCCGCACAGTAGACGCCAAGACGGATTGCATAAAATAAAACGAAAAAACAAGCTGACGCTGTAGTCGATTTCACATTGTTAACGTTTTAACTGCTGCCTGCTAAATAAATAAAGGATAAAGCTCTCTGCATTGATCAATCGTTGAGGGAGACGCGACGCATTCGACTTCATTAAGCATCGCTCAAAGGTGAATGAATGCACATCTGGCTTTCACAACGAATCGCGGTGGGCTATCGATGCAACGAGCCAGTACTGCTATCCTCCCAGAGAAGCCTGGTACCAGCACGGCGACCCCGGAGAGATAGAAGGCTTGGTGGGGCAAGGACGCGGTGATCGATATGTGCGTGTTGCAGGGTTCCTTCGACAACGGCCACACACGCACTCTTGCTGTATCACCTATAGTTCCGTTGATCGCGACAAGTGACTTCAGAGATTGCCAGTAAACCTTCCATTTTTCCATATGGCACGCAAAAGTAACGCAGTGGGCTCTGCTCGCTCTAGGGACTCGTCGGGCATCACATCTTTCTTCTAGGCTCTTCGTTAAAAACTCTAACCATCGGGTCGGTGATCTTCCAGCAGTGCTTTTAACATCTCAAAGAATCTATTTGCTAGCGGTTCTTGTCCATCGTTTGTAATTCATACGCATTGAGTGCCCTGCCCACCTTATTTTCTACTGTTTGGCGAACAGAGCGATGTCTTTGATTTTTGATCGTTGACGCAGGCCGGAGCTTCGGATCCCTTCCTTTACCTGCGTGACACGGGATGCTCCAAGCTCCGTCATTTCGACTGCGCGTTCAATAACGCTGAGTGATCTCCCACCCTGCTTACGCAGATTAAAGCAGGAAGTATCGTTAAGTGGCAAAGGTGGGCATGGATTCGGGTGTTCTTGTTCTCTTCACTACATCCTCGATGCTTTTGAAAGCTCCCCAAGCCGCTCAGCACTGGAGCTAAGTCGTTCATCATATTGATTTCCCGACCTAGATAGACATAACTGGAGCATTCGGAGACATGCGTACCGTTGAGCGTGAATGGGGCAAACGAAACCAATCCGTTCTTCATCAACATCGGTTTCGTGAGAGTCGAAGACCAATCTTTCCACACGCTTTATCAAAGTCGGCAAGCATACGTTCCGCTTGGCTAATATCTGGTGTTATAAGGACGATGTCATTAGCAACGCGAAGGTGATGTAACTGCTGACCATCGATTTTCACTCCCATGTTGCCCTATTCCAATGTTCGCATGAAGTTCTGGAGGGTGGCGGTAAAAAACTTTGGCAAGACTGTATCGCCTTGCCTAACCCTCTTCTGACGTCGATGTTAACATTTGTGTAGAATGGTGAAATTTAGGTTATGGAATTTTTGTACAGCTCACGAAGAATCTTTATGTACTGAGTAGGAACTCCTTGACTATCAAGGGCTTCCGTGACTGCTTCTATCTCATTTGAATCAAAGGCCCTCTGTAAATCGATGCAAGTGAGACAAAGCGGTCTTTTATACTCTAGTGATACTTCAATGAGTCTCGTTATCGTGTGAATGTAGTCCATCGCACTAAATCCTTTTCGAAACCCTGCTTGCCCACATGGCTGTCCTTCGTCCAGTGTTCTGTGAATTATGTTTAGGATGACTCGAGTCGAAAGTTTGTAGACAACAGACAGCAAGTAGTTTGTGCGATAGTTGCCGATATCTTGTAGGTCACCCTTCTTCAACAGTAACACGGTTTTGCTGGTCTTCCACTGAGTAGGGACCTTGCGTTCAGACAGGTGGCGTGTGAAAAGCCGAGTCAATGTGTTTACGAGGAATGGTAGAAGGTTTTTCAAATGTTCTGGTTTTATCCTGTCCAGACCTGGTGCTGTTTGATTTTTCACTGACGAAGTGGCATGTCGGATATCAGAAGGAAGAACCGGTGGTACATATCCATCCTCTTTTATTTCATATGATGGAAGGTGCACGTGGCTATCGAAGAGATCCGAGTAGTATTCGTGAACGATTTTCTCTATCGCCTTTCTGGACGCTGTTATTGTTCCGTCTGGGCGTCGGAGTGCAATCATCTTGGTCTTGTAATTGACGAAGCTTCGGTGGGCTTTTCGAATGCTTTTCTCAACCTCTGCAGCTTCGACCATTACTGCTGCTCTTCTATCTTTAAGATCTTCTTTTATCGCCTGTATGCGTTGTTTCGCAAGTTCGGACGTTCGTTCGCAATTGCCTGCAGCTCGTGCGATTCCACGTTGGCGTATCAACTCGAGAGTTTCTGGAGACAGACGTCTCATCGTGACTTTCGAATCCACAGCTTTCATAGCACTAAAGTGAAGATGTTCAATGAGCCGATCGTATTCACCGTTGATGTTGTCGACAACGGCATCTTTCGAATGGCCGACTAATTAATTGAATACGTCCCAGTTTGTGGTGGTTCTGAAACTTCCGTTTTTGAATTTAGCGGCTTTTGCTTCCTTCCGTGAGTAATAGAATCTAGAACGAAGGAGACAGTAGTCTGATCCCGTATAAAATTTTGGGACATCAGCGACGTCGGTTAGGTTCGTCGTCTTAGGCAAAGCCTTCTATTAACTATGATGTGGTCTATTTCGTTGTGGCACTCTCCATTGGAAGACTCCCACGTCCAGCGTGGAGGGTGGGGCATCTTAAATTGCGAGTTACCATGAATAGTCTTGATCGGCATGGTAAACTCAGAGAGCAGCTCATCCTGTTCGTTCAATTCTAATCTATAGGTCCCAGTGTGACGTTCCTCAGACGTTCTTAATGGTCCAATCTTGGCGTTGAATTCCCCAATGATGACCTTGTAAAATGTATGGTCTTCTTTGTAGAACTTCTCCAAGTCCATGTAGAACGCTTCGATTTTTTCCTCTTCGTAGTTTGACGTTGGCGCGTAAAAGATGAAGATTGTGAAAGCCGGTATTGATCCACATCTTTTTAATCGTAAACGTCCAACTCGGGTTGTAAGCTGTTCGAGTGAATCGATGTTCATGGACAAACCCGTGTTGACGAGAAGGCCGACACGATCTACTCTTTTACTGTCACATGTTTCGAGGAACAGTTCTTCTCCGAGGTCATAAACAGCGTTGAATGGGTGGCGTCGTCTCCTCTCAACCAGGACGATGGCGTCGTACCTTATCATTCTTGCTTGCATGACCAAGTCTTCTATCGAGGACTCGGATGCAAATGTACGTGCAATGTAGGTACAGATCGCCACCTTAGTTCAAGGTGATCCAAGCAGCTAACCCCGCACCTGAAATTTTAGTAGCCTTTTCGTCCTTCTCCTACTCACTGCCGAAATGGGGGCTCTTTCGGAGTCAGAGGAATGAGGGCCGTTTCTATTAGTATATTTAAGATTTTGTTACCCAGGTCTAGCTTGCTGGGCTCTGAACGTGGGGGTTGGATATACTCACGGGTCTCTCCCGAAGTGGACATGGAGTTTATTAGTTGGGGGGGGGAGACTCCAAACCGCCTCACATATACTTCTCTGTCACTTGATTGCAGGCTTTTGGCCGAATTCACTCGTAGAATACAATCCGCATAAGGCGAGAACGCACCCACACACGAATGCATGAATACGCTTAGCCAATACAGAAAATATGTGCCAAATCGGAGCAGCAGAATCAGGGAGTCCATCCCCTGGATCCACCTCCGTCTCAGGGAAGCAATGTTCGCTTTTGGTCCGCCATTAACTCCCTATCCGCCACCTGGGGAGGCGCGGCGTGTCCTCGCAGCTAACCGGCTCGAGACTTCTAATATGAGAGACCTCCGTGGCTTGCTCGGTTTCGATTTGTGCTCCACAGATCTTCCCCGCTGACGTGTAACTGCTGATCGCAGCGGTGGGTAGAAATTAGCCTAGAGAAACACAAAGTATGGTCTTAGTAGGCCAGTGTGTAGTAGCCGACACCCCTGAAAAAGTCGTTGTGTTTTGATCTGGCCTGGGGTTCACGTTTTGCGGTTGTCTCAGCATTACTGTGGGTATTTCATGTTATATCCTGCCATAAAAATTATTGTAGGCAGAAATATAAAGGATTACATTGCAGTTCCAAAATTTTGTTTCTCTTCATTTTTCTGCTTCATCCAAATATAGAGCAGCACATGGCCCACAAGTTTCTGTAGAGTGATCTAATTGTCGAGAAGCTCAATTGCGCCATTTCTAATTTATAGTCTAAGTAAGAGTAAAACATTACCAAAAGCCAGAAAGGTGATAAGAGAAGCCGAACAACTATGTAGCAAAAATACATCTGATTCACAATGGCGGACATCTGTTTGAGGTGACTACATGAGAGCTGCCATGCATGGTGTTCCTCCTCATGAGAAAATAAGTTTTGCTGAACCAAAAAATATGCTGATCAAACAGGAACTGTGTTTAGAGCAGCACCACTTGTTGTGAAAAAAGGTCATCCGATTATTCAAGTTTGTTATGCTTTCATTTAGCTCCTTCGTCAAGACTCTACGCCTAGTGAGTGCTCAACTGTAGTTCTCAACCAGCCACCGACGAACTGGCTTAACTAAATCTTACCAATCATTCATAATATTTATATCTGCTTTTCAATCTTTAGGTTCACTAGTTATAGCAAAATGGACCGCTGCTAGTGATTGATGAAAGCAAGAGAAGGAACTGATTGCATGCTTTCTTGCATGACCCGTCACCACATCTTCTGTGTTGATCTCTGCACTTCTAAAATTCAATTTGCTTTCTTCGCATTACATCCACAACTGTCTTCGAACAGTTTCAGTGTTAGTACTGCTGCTGCTTAAGCATTTCGCCTTTTTTATGAATGCCGCAGAATGCTGGTCAAATTGATCCTTCTTGCAATCCCGAAAATAGCCGAGCTGTAGCGTTCCCACGTGGACGGAGGAGAACGTTGGGGAGTGGGTTATTAACAACATGCTTCCTGATGGACTGCATCACTAAACACATCTCATCTCAGCACATCGCTACACGTTATTTCAGAAGAGGTGGCAATTTACTACTTAAGAAAGTAAATTCTACATTCATAATTAGGTCAATAAAATCTTTAAACGAAATCAAATATACACGTGAGTAAGTCCACAGGGCAGTGGTTAGAGGCTTATTGTGATGCACATAGCCTTCGTTTCACTGCCACACACAACTTACCATTCTTCATTTAGCTAGTGCATCTTCACTTTATCGTAAGTCATTACATAGGTCGACATTCAGTTGCCTGTTGTGTTTAATACGGTTGATAGAGGTGCGCATTAAAGAGGGATAGGTCGGTATTGAGACGATGAAGCATATGGTTTTGGAATGATTAAGTTTCTCGTTTTACACGTCTTTAATTGCTCCTTCACGAGCAGCACTTGGTGAGCTTTTCACTTAGTTGTAATAAGCAACTAAGAAAACGTATTTTTTAAAATCGCCATCCACGTGATAATTGCGCGTAAAGGAAGAAAGGTGTACATAATGTAGGTTCAGCTTTTGTGTATAACACGTTCCCATAGATTGTATTGGCTTTTATGTTCACCATTTGTGTGCATGCTTATAACAGCTGCTTTAAAGGAGCTAGCTGCACATAAAATATTATAAGGAAGGGCAAACGAATTGCACCAACATGAACGTTTATGTCATTTTCACAGAGTCACGCATAAAATTGGTTCTATGAATGTTCCGAACGAACAACAAAATAAGTCAAAATACATTGTCGTGTAAAGAAATTCATTCTTGTGGCAGCATGTTGCTCTTCAACTGCGAAATCTCGTTCATTGGTGGGTGAACAACGATTGTTGGTTATATCTCACTTCCCCATGTGTCAATACTTTTTTTTTTAAATATTTTCACGACAAATGATGGGATCAACGTCGTGCTAAAGAGTGTATGTATCATCATTAGAAGGGAATTTTGTTGAAGTACCAGCAACCGCATTTATCTCTTTCACGCTTGTTATGCCTTTCACAGATGTCAATTATAGTACCGGATATGCAACACCGGTCGGCACATGACATGCCCTCTGTCACCCACCGAACAATTCGCTACGGCATCTACTATGTCATTTCACCACAATATGGGCACATTCAGTTTATTCATTAATCGCTTCGCTTTTATCGCGATTAGCTATGAGTGTCTTTACTTGTCCAATTTTCATTCACAATATTACCATAAACGTATTTCAATATCTGGACTAGTTGTAGTAAAGTTATTCACCGACTTACCATTTTGGAACCATAAAAGCTCTCATTTTTGGTACAGGGAGAGTTCTTTCTAACTGGTTATGACTAAAAAGTAGCACAAATCTCTTGACCAACTCAGAAATGAAAGCGAGGCACATTCAATGGTAGATAAAGTATTGAGTGCAATGAAGAACTCGAAGCATCTGAATGGAGGTACATGTGGCTTTACACTGATATGGACTTCTGGAATCGCTTTCCAGGTACTCTAGTACCATCAATAGCAACTCGTTCTGCTTGGAAATTTGCTACTTAAATTCAAACGAACTTGCGAGGTGAGAGTACGGCCTCCTTCTAAGGAAACCGTACTTAGGTGCTGGATGGACAATCTGTTGCACACGTCAAATGGCCATTGCAGAAAACAATCCATCAGCGATTAGCTTGCAAACGATTAGCATTTTACCTGGGTGGAGTGCTGCCTTGACGACACTACAATAGATCCGATAGGTTAAAAACGCCGTAGTAGCCATGTTATATACGGCAGAAGCAGACCTTCCAAACGGAAAATTCACGTAATAAATTCAAGAAGAATTCAATGGATATATTGTTTAAGAAGAATCTTCTTTAAACTTATAAAGACGATGATGACAGACGACAAATCAAGTATGTATTCAAAATTATGTCTCCACTTATAGTTGAACCCTTTTATTTATACATATTACTAGATGCTTCAAAATACAAAATATGTTTACTCAATAGGTCCAAATAAAATTATTTACAGTTAAATTTAAGGTCTTCATAGGCAACGATGGATTGATGTGTGAGAAGTTCATAAGGCTGCATTTTGACTTTTAATTATGGAAACATTTTTTAAGTTAGCCAATGATCAATCGGTCGCGTGAGAAACATTATACATAACTCGTCAAATTCTAATTATTTCCTTCGTTCTATAATGATCTTTAGGCAGAAATCCTTGACGAGAGCTCAAGGTCTATAATTAGGTTATAAAAAGGTTATATTTGTATCAATCCTTGACTTTACCGTTTAAAGTGATAAAAATGGACCCGGAGTGAAAACTAAGCGGTTAATGAGACATTGTCATGTATTTTGATCCAGAACTTTTGTGGTCGGCTAGCCACTGAGAAACAGAAATGACTTCTGTGTTTCCGTTCCAGTTCGAGACCTTTTACAAGTTTCTTTTCTAAATACTAAACCGTTTGTTGCGGAGATTACAAAAGGAGCTACCCTTCCCTTCCAAGGTTTTCAGGATCATCTAGAATGCTATTTTCATTCCAAACAGTAAGAGCGTGTATAAAGCAATAGTGAAATTTTTTTCTCCAGCTTTTTAAAAATTACTGGGTCGTTTGATGCACAGACGAGGTTGTTACTTTGTTCTATATTCACAAAAAAGCTGATATTTGGGTGGATCTCGCTTTCTTCAGTATTTGGAAAGTCCAGTTGAGCGAAACGTAGTCGGCCAACCACCTCCATAACCAAAAGCACCACTGTTACTTATAAAGAAAGGATTCCTGCCCAGAAATAGATTGCAGCACGGTCTTTTACGCACGAGATCTAGTTATTTTGAAAGAAGCAGTAATCAACGACGGACTACAGTGCTAAGTAAACAGAAAACTTTGTTGAGAAAAATGTGGATGCCGATCTACTCCAGTGACTCAACCTACGACTATTCCTGGGCTTTAATAATTGTGAAAGTTACTTTTCATTTACTTTATTTGGCCTGACTTCAAGTCTACCGTGCGGATCACATCATTTCTCGCATTCAGTTCGTTTCCTCGCATCCATTGTCTACGAAGATCTTCTAACCTTACATGTGGTTTCGGTTGCTGTTTGAGGATTTTCATTTCATCTTCAAAATAGTAGAATGCTGGTCCAGCAATTTTCTCTGGAGTCCTGAGATAGCCGGGCTGGAACGTTCCTAATTGAATTACAGAGAGTGATTTTCTTTCTCGGAGAACTCCAGTACAAAATTCCCGAGCCCGGAGGGATGAAAGGCTTGGTTGGCCCGGAACGCAATCGAACTAGAACAACGCTCGTGATGACCGACATCACTACCACTGTGCTATCCGCCTCGTTAACATAGTAATCATCTATATATCTACAGTAAAGTAGTGGCTCGAGTTCAATTACTGGTGGTTTCACCAAAGACGAAAAGCCAGTTGTAGGACTAAGTGACAGTCACTGTCCCGTAGCCGACTCTCTAACAGTTAAGCAGTTCAGGCACTTCTTTACGAAGGCCATGAACTGGTGAATCGAGAAGCAGTGCATGTTTATTGCTTCGTATACATTAAGAGCTCGCAGATAGCTCTTTCAAAGCAATGTTTTATAGCCGCGCTTTCTTCGTTGAGCATAAGGAAATAAACAAAAAACCAAATAACCTGTCTCAGGAGCTACAGCCTTGTAGCCAATTGAATGGATATTCGACGCGCCATTGTTAGAGATTTCTCCTTCTGCTCTCTTCCTGTGAACATATTGTCCTTTTCATCTCACCTCCCCTTACACTCTCTGTGTTTTTATCGACAAATATCACATTTTTGACTTGTCAATATACGTTTGTCTAGAAGCTTTACTGAGAAACTTATTATTTGCAGATTCTTGTACGTTTGGGAAAAAACCTGCGCTTCTTAGTCTGAAAGAATATCTGGTTTTTTTTGTTCTCATTTAGTGTTCTTTTCAAAATTCCGTCCGCTCTACATAAATTCTTAGCAGTAGAATGATCATTTCAATTTTTTGACTTTTTTAAACTTTCACCGCCATTAAAAGGTGTGGTTTCACCGCATGAGTGTACACTGAAGTATTATGGCAGTTCAGCATCAAAGCATAATTTCGAATCTCCAGCTTTAATAAGCAACTCACAAGTGTTTCTATTACAACGCTGCCCTAGCGGATGGCCATTTTGAAGTGTGGCCCATATTGAGCATAATCTTTGAACTGTTAGTTGCAATGCTAAACTTCTGGCGTGGCTAACGTTTCTTAGCACATCCTAGCACAATAAAAACCCATCCGTAATTGTCTCTACCTTGAATAATTCAGGGTCGCTGTTTAGTTCTTGAAGCCGTTAGTCTAAACCGAGACATTCATGACAACAAAGGTAGCGGACGCTCTTGTGGAGGCTAACACTGCCTGGTCTTCCGAAGACGAAGGCACCTCGAAGGAGATGCGATGGTCTGGTGTGTTTTAATTTAGTTGAGAAGAATTCATTAAGCCTAAACTCTGAATTTTGCAGCAAGCAATGCGTAGAACGTAACGTTTGTCTAATAATGAATGACGGCAGCAATTATCCATTTTTCATAAATGAAACCCTTGATTTTATTATTGCTTGTCGATTACTAGTTTGAGGGCTTTATGACTGAGGTGGGCTTGAAGAGCACCATTTATGTTGATTTTCAGCTAAAGAAGGGCGCGTGTGGCGCAGTGGTTGGAGGCGCCACTGCGGCGCGCACGTGAAGATGCGCCTATGGCTCACCAAGCCTTCCATCCCTTCGGGGTCGGCAAATTGGTACCAGACTTGTCTGGGAGGATAGCAGCACTGGCTCGATACATCGGCCGGCCACCGCGAGTCATTGTAAAGGCCAGATATGCATTCAATCACCTCCAACGATGCTCAATGAAGTCGAATGCATGGCGCATCCCTCAGGGATTGATCAACGCCGAGAGCTTTATCCTTTATCCTTTTCAGCTAAAGAACTCCATACACACTTCATATTAATTTAGTGGATTTAATGAAATAAGCATATACTCAAATAACGCTTAAATATTTCAGAATTGTCGAAAACGGGCAAAATTTGCTACTATTCATTGAGCGGAATTAGGTTCACTGGTATTTGTATTATACTATTTCTATACATTTGTTCACTTAGCAACATATCAACAGCATTCACCTTACTAGGAAGTCGTGGAATAGGTGAGCAATATTTTCTTTTAATTCCTCCCTAAGGATGTAATCGATTTCTGTACGATGGACTGGTACGGGTTTCTTTACAGAGGTGCATTCCCTGGTGGACCATGCGAAGGGCAGAACTAGGGCCTTATTTGTAAAGATCGTTATTTCTATCACTGCTCTATCTTGCACCCCACCATTGTAACACTGTAACCCGTTATTACAAACGTTTTTGCGAATTTTTAAACAACTCCATAGGCTGACGGGACACCGAACTGAAGCCTTTAATGATAGTAAACTGCTACCTATATCATTCCGTTAATCATGGGATAACTCAGATAAGAACTAAAACTCTTTTTCGTCTTTTCGCACGACCGGCCGACTCAGTACACCAGGACTTTTCGTGCGAAGAGAAGACCACCACCGTTCTTGCGTAAAGCCTTTTGTTAGTAGTACGTTTGACTGCAAGATAGCCAAGCATAGCGTGCAAAGGCGTGTTCAGTGGCAACAGTGGATATTCCTGCTCATCGTTGCTGGCACAAAAAACTTTTGGCTGACCTAATTATTGCAATCTAAGGTTAACAAAGTTAGTGGTGAGCGGTGATCAACGACGATAATGAATGGTAGAAAAGTGTTGCGTAATACACAGGCTATGGAAACCACACGTACTGGTGCGAAAAAACTGCGCTTTGAATTTCTCGGGACAAATGAGGAATAATCCTTGTAAAATCATAGTTATGAGAAAAATAGAATAATTTTTTTTACTACGAACTTGCAAGTAGTGACGTGGGTTCACATGAAGGTGGCTTTCCGGATGGAAATATGAAACTTCATCTCACCTATGGTGATCTTGCTGTGAGAAAGATTCACAGGTGCGGTGATGGTGATGCAGACTGGAAGAAGATTCAGGGTTCATGAGAGTGCTGTGAACAACCTTTACACTAGTAAATCACATGAAGCACACTCATCAAGGTGCAAAGTGGTCAACTTCTCTGGATTTGTTTTTGAATAGCGACAGCGCTTTATTTTCTTCAAAGCAGCTCATTTATACACCAATAACTTTTGACTAGGTGAAGAGAAGGTGTGATGAAGGGATTTCGTTCATCTATGGCTGGAAAGTTATTGATAATTTTCAAAAATGTGAATAAGAAGTGAAAATCTTTAAGATTATAATTTTAGAAGTAAAAAAGGGCAAATGACCAATAATGGATAAAGCATTTTCCGGTATGCTGTCAGAAAACAGGGTCTAGAATATTTAAAGGCTTTTGGGTACCTTATGTAACAATGTATCGTAAAGCTACAGTTGATCATAAGATGTTAAAAACCATCGAATTAGTCCTTAATAAGCTGCAATTGGGTTGTTAGGTAGAGTGAAATCGTATCACCTGTATCACCTGTAGTCCTATTGATCGTCGAGTGACTCGAGCGGGCGCCAGTAAATCCTCCATTTTTCCCTATCACGTGGAACAGTAGCCCAGTGGGTTCTGCTCGCTCCCTAGAGCTCGCTCCCTACTCGTCGAGCATCATATCTTTCTTCTAGGCTCTTCGTGAAAAACTCTGATCATCGGGTCGGTGGTCTTCCTGCAGTACGTTTGACATCCCGAGGAATCTAGTCACTAACAGCCCTTATCCATCGGTTATCATTCATACGCAATACGTGTCCGGCCCACATTATCTTCGGCTGTTTGGCGTGTAGAACGACATCTTTGATTTTTGACCGTTGATGTAGGTCGGAGCTTCGGATCCCATCCCTTATTGTGTGAAACGGGATACTCCTGGCATCGTCCTTTCGACAGCGCGTTCGATAACGCTTAGTGATCTATCATCCTGCTTGCGTAGCGACCAGGTTTCTGACGCATAGATTAAGGCAGGAGCAACCGTTGAGTCGAAAAGGTGGGAACGGAGCTGGGTGTTCTTCGTTCTCTTCACTACATACTCGATGCTCTTGAAAGCTCCACAAGCCGCTCGCTTCCTTCTGCTCAGCTCTGGATCTAAGTAGTTCATCATATTGATTTTCCGACTTAGATAGACGTAACTGGAACATTCAGAGATATTCGTTACGTTGAGCGTGAATGGGGCAAACGAAACCAATCTGTGGTTGCTAAAGCTCGTGCGATTCCACACTGGCGCATCAGCTCGAGTGCTTTTGAAGACAGACGTCTGTTAGTGACTTCCGAACTCTCAGCTTGCATTGCGGTAGTGTGAAGTTGCTGAATAAGCCGATCCTATTCCTCGTCGATGTTATCGACAACACGGAATCTTACCAACAGCCGACAAATGAATTGAATAACTCTCAGTTTATGGTGGTTTCGGGACACGAGGGATGCAGTGTTCTGATCCCGTATAGAATTTTTGGACTACAGCGACATCGGTCGGGGAAATCCTTCGGTTTGCTGTGAAGAGGTCTATTTCGTTATTGTACTCTTCACTGAGAGACTCCCACGTCCAGCGTTGAGGGTGGAGCTTCTGGAATAGGGAGTCACCATGTGGTCTTGGTCGTTGTGATAAATAGACAGCCGCTCTCCCTGTTCGTTTCATTTTAATCCGTGGGTTCTAATGTGACGTTCTTCAGACATTTTTCTTGCTCCAATCGTAGCCTTAAAATCTCCAGTGATGACCTTAAAGAATGTATGGTCTTCTCTGTAGAACGTCGCCAAGTCGATATAGAACGCTTTGGCTTCTTATTCGTCATAATTTGATGTCGGCCCGTAAGCGACAGTGATTCTGAAAGCCGCTATTGATTCACTTCTCTTTAACCACAACCGTTAGTTGTTCGAATGAATCCCTGAACAAACTCGTGTTAACGCCGCTGACTCCTCTACCCTTGCATGCTCCAAGGAACAATTGTTCTCCTGTGTCATAGACGGCGTTGAAAGGGTGGCGTCGTCTCGTCTCGGCGAGAGCGATGACGTTGTACCTTATCCTCTTTGCTTGCATGAGGAACTCTTCTATCGAGGACGCGGATGCAAGTGCATTGTAGGTACAGATCGTCACCTTAATTCTTTGAGGTACAGACAGTTTACGCTTGGTCTGGGAATTTCTCAACCTCTCCTTGCTCGTCATATCCAACACTACCGAATTGTAGGCTCTTTCGGGTCAGGGGAATGAGGCCCTTTTCTTTTACTATGTTTTGGATTCTGATACTTACGTATAGCTTGCTGGGCTTTGAGCGTGAGTATACTCACGCGTAGCTTGCTCGCCTCTCTCAGGGCAGGCATGGAGCCTATTTGTTGGAGGCGACTCCTAATCGTCTCCCACATACTTCCCTGTCAATTGATTGCAGACTATCAGCTTATTTGACTCGTAGGATACAATCCGCATAAAGCGAGAACGCACTCACACACACACATGCATGAATACGCCTAGCAAATACAAAAAGTGTGTGCCAAATCGGCGGAGCGGAAACAGGGAGTCCATCCCAGAATCCACCTGAGTCTCATGAAAACAGACGGTTGCTTTTGCTCCTCGATTAACCCCTATCCGCCACATGGGGACGTACCGCATAGCCTCGCGACTAACCGGCTCGAGATCCCTGAAATGAGGGACCTCCGCGGTCACTCGTGTCATCCTATACAGGATTGACAAAACGCTAAACTATGGGCAGCTATGTGGACATGCAAGGCTTCGAAAGAATTTAGTACGATGGACCACAACCACACGATGACGAGGCTTATTGAAGTGTCGCGAGAGTATAAAGGATCGCTCTGTCTCACTTTCATTAGCCTCGCGACTAACCGACTCGAGATCCCTCATATAAGGGACCTCATTGGAAGTAAAACTACGGCCCGCAGGTGTCTGCGGTGGGGAACGAACGCGCTGTTATCCCTTCTAGGTGCTAACGTGTTCACCACCACACCAGATCATTTATAACGAGATTAAATGAAAACCGGTTTACATTGGGATATTCGTGCCAGTTCTTTTTTTCATTTTTCATATCTCTGTTAGCAGCTCAGCTGATTATCTATTCACGTTCCGTTTTTAGTAATCCCATGCTTTGATGGCATTTTTTATCTAAATATTTTAAATCAGGCTACAAATGCATGCTGAAGCATGTCATGATTCTAAATAAAACTGCTAGTATACCATGTGGCTTTAAACAAATGCACAAATGTGTAAATAAAACTTCACTCAAAATTATTATCATTTTCAATAACTGCGTTTACAGCTTTGCAATTCACATTTACTTTCGTAACACTTCTAGGATGGCTCACTTTTAGCACTGTCAAACATGCACATTACTTCGTTCACTGTTTATTGCCAGTATAACTTCAATCATAGGACGGATAGCACAGTGGTAGCGATGTCCGTCATAACGAGCATGGTGCTGGTTCGATTCCGTTCTGGGCCAAACAAACCTCTCATACCTCCGTGGTCGGGAAACTAGTACCCGACTTGTCCGAAAAAAGCCACTCTTTGCAATCCAACTAGGGACGTTCCAGTCCAGCTTTCTCAAGACTGCAGGGAGAATCGACTCGAGCACCATTCTACGACTTTCAAGATGAAGTGAAAATCTTCAAGCAGCTACCGAAACCACACGTTAAAGTTGGAAGTCTTTCATGGACGATGGATGCGAGGAAACGAATTGGATGTGAGATTTGCTGGGATCCGCACAGTAGACGTGAAGACGTATCAAATAAAACAAAATAAAATAAACAACCGCACTTAGAATATGGTGTACAAATCCTTGTTTTACAATAAATTTTTTTAACCACTAAACAAATATGGAGAGAAAACGCGGGTAGTGGAGTGGTGGGCATGCCGTTGCAGACGTTCAAAACACGGATTCCGCCCTAAAATTGGTCACTCAAACTTTCAATCTCTCCGGGGTCGGAGAATCGCTAGCTGAGTTGTTTATGAAACTTCTTTAGGTCCAAAGGATCAAGTCGTGTCCTAGTACGGCTATTCCGAGATTAACTTTTAGATAATAAGAACAGACTACACCAGCATTCTGTGACTTTTTTAAGAATTTCAAATATCGTAAAGTGGTAAAATAAAGGTAAACACAGGCTATGTAGAAAATTTCATGGTCATCCAGGTTCAAACACAAATTTCAATGCTTTCACGGATTTAAAATCGTCGCGAGGCACTAGTGAACAATATTGTTAAACTTGTACACTCATCTTTTAGGTGATAACATAAGGCTGTAGTACATTTTAATTGTAATCTGTGGATATTGCACGGATCTCCCTCATATGAGGGATCTCGAGCCGGTTAGTCGCTAGACTACGTGGCGCGTCCCCAGGTGGCGGATAGGGGGTTAATCGCGGACTAAAAGCGAAAAGCGACCTTTGCTTCCCTGAGACGCAGGTGGATCCAGGGGATAGACCCCCTGTTTCTGCTGCGCTGATTTGGCACATACTTTCTGTATTTGCTAGGGGTATTCATGCATGCGTGTGTGAGTGCGTTCTCGGTTTATGCGGACTGTATTCTACGAGCCAATTCGGCCAAAAGCCTATAATCAAGCGACAGAGAAGTATATGGGAGGCGGTTAGGAGTCGCCTCCAACAAATAAGCTCCATGTCCACTCCGGGAGAGCCTAGCAAGCTACCTGTGAGTATAACCAGCCCCAACGTTCAGAGCCCAGCAAGCTATACGTGGGTATCAAGATGGTAAATACAGTAAAAAAAAAACGGGCCTCATTACCCTGACCCCGAGAGAGCCCCCAATTTCGAAGCGTTGGGTAGGACGAGTAGGGAGAGGCTGCTAAAAACTCAGCGCAAATTGAAGCTGCTTGGAACAAAAACTATGGTGATGATCTGTACCTACAATGGACGTACACTTGCATCCGAGTACTCGATAGAAGATTTGCTCATGCAAGCCAGAATGATAAGGTACGACGTCATCGGACTGGCCGAGACGAGACGACGCCACCCACTCAACGCTGTCTATGACACTGGAGAAGAACTGTTCCTCGGAACATACGACAGTAAAGGAGAAGGCGGTGTCGGCATTCTCGTCAAAACGAGTTTGTCCGTAAACATCGATTCATTCGAACAGCTTACAACCCGAATCGGACGTTTGCGATTAAAAAGATGTGGATCAACACCGGCTTTGACAGTCTTCGTTGTTTACGCGCCAATATCAAACTTTGATGAAGAAGAAGTCGAAGCGTTCTACACGGACTTGGAGAGGTCCTACACAGAAGACCATGCATTCTTCAAGGTCATCATTGGAGAATTCAATGCGAAGATCGGACTACGAAGATCGTCCGAGGAACTTCACATTGAGACCCACGGATTAGAATGGAACGAACAGGGTGAGCGGCTCCATGAGTTTATCATGGCGACCAAGACCATCCATGGTAACTCGCAAATCCAGAAGCTTCACCGTCAACGATGGACGTGGGAATCTCCCAATGGAGAGTACCATAACGAAATAGACCACATCATAGTAAATAGAAAGTTTTGTCCAACCGATGTCGCTGTTGTCCCAAAATTTTACACGGGATCATACCACTGTCTTCTTGATGCAAGATTTTATTTCTCGCGAAAAGGAGAAAAAGCCGCTAAATTCAAAAACCGAAGTCCCAGAACCACCACAAACTGGCACTTATTCAACTCATTAGTCGGCTGTTGGTAAGATGTCGTTGCCGACAACATCGACGAGGAATATGATCGGCTCATTGAACATCTTCACGTTAGCGCCATGAAAGCTGAATGCTCGAAGGTCACCAAGAGACGTCTGTCTCAAGAAACTCTCGAGCTAATACGCCAACGTGGAATCGTACGAGCTGCGGGCAACCGCGATCTAACGTCCGAGCTTGCGAAACAGTGCATACAAGCGATAAAAAAAATCTAAAAGGGAGAAAAGGTGCCCCAGTGTGGAATCGCACGAGCTTTAGCAACCACAATCTAACGTTCACATATGCGACTATAATCAGCTGTTCTAACATTCCTCATTGGAAGTTATGTAAAAAGGGGTGAGCTTTTCGAGAAGCTATTGATCATGTGACTGTCGTTTAGGCTCTCATCTCTCTGTATGTGTTATAGAAGCGTTTGGCTTCATAAACTGTATATCATTATGGTCTTCGAACCTCTGAAGAAGGTGATTCTGCCGAAACGTCAGCTACTATTTTATTGTAATATATTTTTCTATGGAAGTAAATGTGTGCTGTATAACAACTTCGCGACTGCTGAACAAGAGAACAACGCATTCATATTCCAATGCCGAG